>JAJQOW010000945.1:0-72731 GCA_037975125.1 Latrodectus hesperus | reverse complement strand
TTTGTATATGCAACTTATTTTCTTTATTTGTTGTACAATAAATAAAATCAACTGTAAAATTGATTAAAGTTTCCATCGTTAAAATTTATCTTAAAATATTAATATTTATAAAATGAATTTAAATACATCTTATGCATCTTCTTTCTATAATATTTTTTAGTGTTGAGCAAACTGAAAATAGGAAATCTAAATTAACAGAAGATTTATATGAAATGTCGAAACCACTAGCCAGATATTGTGATGATGAAGATTTAGAAGAACCATTAAAGTCAGAAATTCGAGATGATGACCCAATGGCTCAGTATATGCGTAAAAAAAGGCAAAAGGATGTTGTTTCAGGTATGTAATACAATTTTTTTAATTTCATTTACTTCATTAAAATTAAAATCATACTATCTTCATCTAAAGTCAGCAACTTTGTACCGTTTATATGCCAAACCATTCTATAAATATGAATTAGGATCCCTATTATAATCATATTTTCCTCTATTCAAGTACTTTTAAAAATATTATTTATTTTACAAAATAAATTCGCTATATAGAAAAATGGTTGTCATCCCTGAAAGGTCGAACTTCTGCCTGTTTGTCTATAGAAGGTATTTCTCTCCTAGCACACAATGGAGATCCAATGCAGACATTTCTCTGTCCACCACTCAGGGAACGCACCACTCTAAGAGTTACAGGCTCCATCAGGGGACATATACAGATGGCTCCTTAGGTGAAACCATTTTGAAATGAGGATACAGGGTTCACATTGTACTCCTAGATGATTCGACCTGACGACTAAGACATGGAGTAGGTAACATGGCTTCCAATCTTACATGCAAGCTGATTGCTATTCAAGATGTCCTGAAAGAATACATCAACTTGAATGATTTAAATAAAGGCAAAGGACTGGTAGTATCCAGCGACTCCAATGCTGCTCTAAAGACAATTTTACATAGACACTCCAGGCTTCTGCAGAAAATGTACCGACTATTTAAAACATATTTCTTAAACAAGAAAAACATGTACCATGCAGTGGATGTCTGCACATGAAAGAATTGCGGGCAATGAAACAGCTGATGAACTGGCTAAAGAGGCAAGAGATTTAAACAACTACATCTCTAAATGCCATATTACACTTGACAATGCAAATGTCTTTGCCCAATATTGACTTAAAGAGAAAACCATTAAGGGGAATCAATTAATATGTGAAATGATTCCAACAGAGAAATCACAAAGACAATTGAGAACAGGTCTGCAGCATTAAAATAAATGTAGATAATATACAAACACATATGTAAAATGTAAAGATTGTCCTGATGAAGAACTCTCTTCAATCCATATTTTCAATTGTGCAGCAATACTAGCATCTCTCCATGACATCAGAGTTTACAAATTTGATGTGGATCCCTACGCTGAGAATATATTGAAGCTAGTTAAAGCTGTTATTGGCAGTCACTAATCCATTTGACTTCCTAGACATAATACCAGCCAACACAAATATAAGTATTTCTTTCAAAAATGAATCATTACGTAGTTTCATTCCTAAATATTTATTTAAATGATATAAATAGAGCAATTGTTGAATTTATTACTAAATTTTATCAAAATTCGATTTCATCAAACAAATAAATCTAATGTTTTATGTGAAGATAATCCAAAATGTTCTATGTAAAAATAAATCTTTATTCAATGTGAATGTTTATTTTTATTTTATAAAGATACTTATTGTTTTGCTCCACTAAAATATAGGCCACTCAAGCCCATTAATTAATTTGCTTACAATCTCAATCTTATTTTAGCATAACTGTTTTGATAATTTATTAAAGAAAACTGCTATAATAATCACCTGAAACATAATCATCATAAATTCTAGTTGTGTCATATATTATATATAATTTTCGTTTTTATCTTTTATATAAAGACTGTTTTAGTTATAAACAGGATAGATAAATAGTTAAAATTTTGTTGCCAGTATCTGAATTTCGGTTTACATTTTAAAAGTTTAATTAGAAGGGGACATAAAATATCCATTATGCTTATATCATTATCAGTTTTACCTTTCCTTTATATTATTTGTACTTATCATTGTATAAATACTTCCAATAAAGTAATTCCAAGTGTATTTAAAACAGTAAACATGGTATTCTAAATATTTGATATTCAATTATACATCAAAATGTTCTATGTAAAGATAAATAAAATGCTTCCAGTTTTAGGATTGCTAATTTTTAACAAAATCCTCAAAGATTCACTTCAATAATATTATTTTAATTATGGATTCAAATAATAGGATTCTTTTTTCTTTAGCCTACCCTATGTACAGTGGACCACCCCCACCTCCAAATCGTTTTGGAATCCCTCCTGGCTATCGATGGGATGGAGTAGACCGGTCTAATGGATTTGAAAAGAAATACTTTGAACAGAAATCTAATAAACATGCAGGTGAAGAAGAGGCTTACCTTTGGAGTATTCAAGATATGTAAATGTATTTGAGTATTCATGATGTATATAATTTAATAAAATGTATATATGTATATATTTTTTAACGTTTATTATAACATTTACATTCGATTCATTGTTCTTTGTGCTCAATTCTATTCATTTTGCATTGGGACAGAATTTATGTAATCTTCTTAAACAATTTATCAAATTCCCTGATATTTTAGATTAAGTCCTCGTGAGCAAAAAATGATCGTTGAGCGACAAACAAACCTGATATTTTAGATTACTACTGAAACATAATGCTCAACAGCTCGTGGTTGTAACTCACATACCCATCATGAATGTTTATAGTAATTTAGAATCCATTTAAAATTGTTGGTCCTGATTGAAATAGTCCTTTTGTGTAAACCAATATCTATAAAGTGACAAAAAATTAGTCAAAGTCTCAATTGCATTCAAAAATGTGGATACCCCATTATGTTGAAAAATTATATTCATTTTTTGAGATATGGGAGTGACATAAGTAATCCTTATTGTATTACATTTTACTGTGACTGACTTTCAGTAATTTGGACTCATTTATTATATAAAATGTTAGTGTGATATGAAGTTTGGTGTAAAAATTTCATCATATAATTTGTAGAAATTCATCAATTCTCACAGATATACTGAACTTACAAATAATTCTTCATTTATTTTGTTTAATATATATTTTTAATAATAACGAAAGGATAAAATGTTTCTTTCATGTCTTCTATCAAAATAAGTATTTAAACCCTCAGTTTATTACAGAAAATTAAATTTGATTGGACATTTAAGTATTTGATGTCAGTATCTGCTTTTTAAAAACCATTGAAAAACTCATGTTTCATTGTTTCTCGTTTGTAAAGGGGAGCATTCATGGTTTGTGAATCGAAATACTATTTGATGACCTGGGTTAAAATAAATTAAGGAGCAGGGAACAAAAACAGTTAAATTTTCAATATTAATTTATGAAACTTGAAAATAGAACTATATAAGTGATCAATTTGTTAATTCATGGCATAGTAGAAAAACACTCAAAATACGAATTTACTGGTGACAAAAAGCGAAAAAATAAATCTATTGAGATGAGGATAAGACCAGAAAAACTTTACAGCACTTAAGTTCAGGTATTAAGCTATTCATTCCTCAAAACATTTCAGAGGTTGTAGTAGCTTGATGGGAAAATACGTTGTACTCATATTCGTAAAGTTCTAATTTGATCCAATTCCACTGAAGATCGCTACTGTAATGTGAAAATTTGGATAAAAAGATTAAGTGCAAACTGAAAAGTTAAATTAAATGTTTATGCAGATTTCATACGTTTTCACATATTTTTTAGACATTTTACGACATAAGAAAAAAATGTCTTCATGAAATTTTTTGTTTTCACAATAGTTATGTATTTGGAAGTTTCATTTATTCATTTTATATTAAGAATTTTTGTTTACATGCAAAATGACGCTTTTAAAAGGGCAATGAGTGGAAAGAATGTCCTCACACTTTTTCCGAAGAGGGTTATTCTGATTCAGTAGTTCAAAAATGCTGTAAAAGAAATGGTTTTCCATTTTTTAAAGTCACGATAGGAAATAAAAGTCAGGGAAAGAGAAAGTCATCATAATCTATCTTATGAAGAAAAAATTCTCAAAGTTACTTATCCAGAGAAAAACGCAGTTTTTTCTAATATTGCAAAGAGATATTTAATGCTAAAAAAGAAAAACCACCAACTAAAGCACATTGCAAATATATAAAACTGTTCAGTTTTGACAGTGAATAAGATTGTTAACTCTGATTTAAGTCTTAAAAAGACCAAAAATGTAATGTTCATCTTTTTATGAACATAGAACACACTGCAGAATTCTTTGATAAATATTTATCAGTAGAAAAAGATCTTAACAATAGATGAAACTTGTTGGTCCATTTAAGTGTTTGCAACAAAAAAGATCAATATTATCATAAAAGAAACGGAAAAAAATTATGCTCCATGGTTTTCTAAAGTATTTATGTTGGTTATAATCGTACAAACATGGTTTTATTTTTTCAAAGCCAAGGTAAAAGTAAAACAAAGATGCCAATATCAATTAAATATTCATAAAAATTAGATTAAAAGTGGAATATTTTTAATCCAATTTTTATGAAATTGCCGATTTGTATCCTTAATACTATTTTGATTGATCATGATTTTACCACCAAAACCAGTGCTGTAAAAACTACAGTAAAACCTTCTGTAAAAGTAATACGAATATGCTGTATACGAATATGCATGTTATACTGGTCCCCAAATTGCCAGCACTTTTTGCTGTAAAAATACAGTGGGTTTTTTTTCCCCTTTAGAGTGTGGATCACAACTAAATCACGTCACAGTTCACAATAATTTTTTAAAATAATGGATCAAGGAACGGTAATTGACCTATTTCTCTGGTATTCCCGCTAAATCAGATGTATCACCTTTTATGCTTTTGGACTCTAAGAAACCGTTTAATGTGGAATAAAATGCCTCATCCGATATTACAAAAAGCATAATTGCGAAGGGAATTACAATGAAGGATGATAGATAAGAATAAGTGTTATCACAAATTAAACTCTTTAAATGCAAAATATGACTAAATTATTTGTATCCTTCATCAAAATCGTCTAAAAAAATGTGCAAACAACCTGTTTATAATTAAACTTAATTTTTAAGCAAATTTTATTATTTTTGTTTATTTTAAGACTTGTCTTTCCTACTAGTTATTGTTGTGAATTCGAAATCGGAAGTGTTTGAATAAGGAATTTTAAAAAATATTTGAAGCTGTTAATTACTACAATTTCCGGTCCTTTATTTCTCATATAGGTTGAATTATTCTCAGAAAATTTCAAGGAATTAGAATATAAATGCAGAAGATTGAATATTTTTTTGAAATTTTTTATTTTTTTATAACTTCAACTTTGTAATAAATTTTTTATCGTAATTTATGTTTGTTAAAAAAATTGCTTATTGCTAAAATTTAAGAATGCAAAAGTTATAAATAGCCTTTAATATCTTATTGCAATAGTAAAATACTAATGGGAATCTCAATCATACTTTGATAACTTTATACAATATGGTACAAAAAGAATTATATATATATATATATATATATAACCTATCTCGCAATTTCTAAAATTATACCTAATACTGAAATTTTCTTATTTAAATTTTACTTGTTTTTAAATTTGTTAGATTTAATTTATCATAAGAATAGTATATCAAGCATTAACACTTGATTTTTTCTTCTTTCTGGGTTTTTATTTATTTATTTATTTATTTATGTTTTTAAGTTGCAAACTTTATGGACATAGCATTTTCACTTTTTAAATTATCTTAGTTATTGTTGTAAATGAAGAATTTTAAGTATGATTTATTTCTTTTCTTTACCATAAAAGATGTATAATTTTCTTATTCTTGAATTAGCTAGTTCAAAACTTTATAAAGCGGAATTGCTATATCCGAAAACTTTTAGTTCTTATTTTAGTAAATAAAACATTTCAAAAATAATCTTTTCGATTCTGTATTTTCATTATTTTAAATATTCATTTTAATCTTTGAAAGAAAAAGGTTTTCTTTTTTTATAGAATATTACGATAAACACAATATTTAATTTAAAAAAAAAACTTGTTGAAACAAAAGGAAAAAACTTTATTTCGATAAATAAATCGCACTTTTGATTCGTTCATCAAGAAAGAATCGTTTTACCAATGATAAAATAACCCTCATTATCGTTCCTTCCATGATAATTTTCCTGCCTTGAAATGTAATTAGAGTCAAGAAAACGATATCAATCAGACAAAAATGATCTGATGCATTTCCTTCCGTAAGGAGGGAGAAAAGTTACGAAGGGAAAAAGAGCTTTCATATAGATAAATAATAATCATGAGTAAAAGGAAATTTGAGATGTTCGTGTCATAAGCGATGGGAAACGGAAATGAAGTTCTTCCGCGATGTGCACCGGAAACCTCAGATTACACCGTGAGTCAGAATTGAAGATTCTCATAATACCAGTGATTAGAACCTGTGATGACAGTTCTTGATCTCTAACTTTTCCAAATGTAGCTAAGTACTTGACAAAAGAAAAGTCGAATTACCAAATCGACAAAAGAAAAGTCGAAAATTTTTACAGAAAAAGTTACTTTTCTAGAAACAAGGAATGGAAATTTTTTGTTCCGAAAGAACAATTTTTCTTATCAATGTATAAGCTAGTCTCATAGGTACATCGATTACAGTCTTGTTATACGAATTTAAATATTGTATTGATTGAAGTATTTTAACTTTCACTTGTGAATTTAAAGAGTAAATTTTTTCAGAAATAGTTTTGTGTAAATTAATTTTAAAGAAGAACCTGAAAATTTTCCATTCACTATTCGCTATATTCAAGTAACGAAATCATAAGAAAAGAAACATTTTTCTTTTATTGTAATATGTCCATGCAACGGAAATAAAAAAAGTAAAATGTAATGGTAATATATAATTATTATTAATATCACAATTTTACAATACTATCATTACTAATTATATTATATTCATTCTTTTTGCCTTTTGAAGTTAGTAGAAAAACATTTGCATTCTAGAAAATGAAATTACTTACATTAGTAAAAAAAATTAAGAAAGACGTGCTAGTAGATTACACGCTAACAAAGCCTTTTCTTTCTCTATGTGAGAGGGAAAAGGAATACTTAGAAAAAAAAAATGACAAAATGGTCTACTGATTGAAAACTATGGGAAACTAATGTTTCATAGTTCTAATTTCAGTTCACATGAATGTTTCAAATGAGTCTTGATCATTTACCAATTTGACCTTGTTCGGCAATCATTGTTTTCTTTTTTTTCTGATTTCATTTTCTTTTTTAATATATTATTTGAAAAATGCCTTGACAAAAAGTAATTATAAAGGTTTTTCAGCTGTAAAGTTTAAATACTTTATTTTTATCTACAGGAAAACATTATTAGTTTTGCAGTCTCTTGGTAGAAAATAAAAAGCATTACTTAAATTAATTTTTTTGTTGTACTACCTTTAATCTTCCCCGAGATCATGTTTTTAATAAAGACGATTTTATTCATTTCCAGAAGATAAGTTAAGAGATACGAGACCTTGATTGGCCTTGGTTAGCCTGACTTAAGACTCTTTCCCTGTTTTTAAAATAAAGCGTTACGAATGTGTCAAAAATAATATTGTTAGTTCAATTATTATCACAAAATTCATTTTGGTATAAATAGACCGCATTTTTCGGAATGTAATGCACCAAAGTCGACTATTGCAATCATTGAGCAACTGGAAGTGAATGTTACATTTTTACTTTTTGAACAACAATCTATCGGAATGGATGCTTGACAGTTTTTTATGGGTTTCATACTTTGCAAAACAAGAATACGTTCTGTTGTCTACGAGATGTTTTCCCGAATGGCATTATGCGATTTACGTTCAAGAAAGCTTCATAACATCTTGGCCACACTTATCACAATCAAATTGATTTTTTAGAGGATATTCCTAACTTTATATTTACAAATGAAATGCACATTCCCTTGTTATACAAGTCAAAGAATACTTAAGCAAGAAAGATGAATAGAAATGTTGATAAAATGCAAGCTAAATTCAAATGAAATATGTGTGTACTGACATTCTTCACTGTACTTAGCACATAATCGGCTACCAGTTAAAGATTCAAATGAAGTTAAAATGTGTGGAAATATTTTTTCCTTTCATAATTTTTTATCTATTAAACATATAAACATCAAACAAATTTCTGAAAACGATGGTGCAGTTGCCTCTGTAGTTTATTCCATCTCCCTTTTCTTCCTCTCAAACTTTCTTCACGTCTTTTCACTATTCTACATATATGTTCCGAATTGCAAACAAAGAATTATGGCACTCCCCCGATAATAAATAATGTATAAGTTATAATTTAGTGAAAAAAAATTTTTTAATCAATTTGTTTTACTTTTTTTCCGTATTTTCTCAGAAGTAAATTTCTTTTATTAGTCAATATATTACTGCCAAAGTTCGTAAACCGTTAATGTGAACATCACCTACAATTTCCAGTTTAACTGATTGTTTTATTAAAGTGCAGAATAAAAAGTAATATCAAAAAATCAATATTAGATTGGGGAAAAAGAAATCGAAGAACGTGAACTTCAAGATTATGTTACTTGTTTCGAATTCCTTTTGTGCAAAAGGTTTAAAACTGCTTTAAGGTTGCTCTTTTGAAACTAGGGATGCTGCGACTGTTAACATCCCGCCAACTTCGATAATTTCTGTGATTTTATCGCCATTTTCGGAGTCAGTGCATCTTTAACGTCAAAAATATCTGAACAGAATCTAGGAAACCAAAATTGCAAGTAATTGGTTGATGCAGAATCGAGACCATAAACACTGTTTACAATTTCAGCCACCTGACTTGCATTTTCGCCTTTATCGAAGAAAAACTGAAATGTACCAAACCGTTGATTTCCATTTTTAATACCTGTAATTCGCAAAAGAATGGGGCCAACCAAATACAGAAAACGAATTATTTTAGTGCAAAACATCACTTAGGAAACGAACATAAATCTGAAATTGTTTGATCCATGAGATATCGATCACTACAGTCACATACCGAAAAATATTACTTTTTCCCCAACCTGATATTATGTTAATGTTTCCTTAATTTTAGAAACATTTTAAATTGTTTGATACTTTTTATTAAAGTTTTTAATCGATTGATCCCATTGGATCCTGTCACCTAATTTATTAATTGCTTGATTGTATTTGATTCTTTAAGTATCGAAAAATAAATAATATTATGTTTAATTTAACCATACTAAAACGTTATTTCTTTCCTCAAAGGTATCATTTACTGTTTAAAGTGTGCCTAGTCGATGATGTGCATATTATCTAATAATTTGCAGATTACTTGTGTAATTTGAAAAAATTCGAATTTTCCGTACTTTAATTGATTACCCTAGTTGATCTGTATATTACCCAAGTAATCTGCAGAATAAATGATTTTACCGCACTTAAATGGTAATAGATATGTTCCTTAAAAATAATTTCAATACAGTAAGTTTGAATAACTTATTTCGCATTTTTTGTTTTCTAATAAAATTTTGAGTTCAGACAATTTAAAATTATTTACACATTGTATAGTTGTATATTCGAAATCATTCCTAATCATGAATTTCAAGCTTACTTTCTGTCACAAATTTAATATTGCTAAATGTTCAAAATAAAATGATTCCATTCAGAACCTACCTAAGGCTGGGGGATACGAGGCTGTTACCCCGGGCCCTTACATCAGAGGGCTTCCAAATCAAATCGATATTTTATTTTACGTTGTTGTTTGCCCAATCGAATAGAAAGTTACATTTTGTGAAGCAGAGGGGACCCCAAACAAGTTTTAGCTCTGGGCCCCAATAAGGATAAGTCGGGTCCCTATTCCATTTGATGTGACTTATGAAACATCAATGTTAATGTTCAGAAAAACAAATGTGATCCTTCTTAAGCAATTTTATGTGAAAAAATTTATTCGATGACTACTCATTAATAGTTGTCATTTCGAATATATCATATTTTCATAAATTTTTGTAGAAATTTACCCCAACTGCATCATTTTTCCGAGATATCGTTTGGTCGATAAAACTATTATGCGTCATTCGACCTATTGTGTGTGTTTCTGTAATTTATTTTACACATATAAAGTTTTATAATTCAGTATCAATTCAAAATTTTTAACATCTGTTGTATAGTTTCGCGTGGACATCAAAATTTTTGAAGAAATAAATGTCACTTTTATTGCTATTCTATGAATAAGTAATGTAATTTCTAGAACAAATATTCCATTAGAGCCAATAACAGAAACTGAAAACACATTTTAAAAGTATTTTTTCAGCTGTGACGGCAATAACTTGTTATTATTGTTATTATTATTTAAATTGTTGAAATGGCGTAACCAATTTTTATTTTATCCTAAAATAAAATTAAAACATTCGTCATTATCTTGCGTTTTGCTATCCACCAGTAGTAATAATTATACATTGTTCATTATATTCTCATAAATTGAGTAATTTGCATAAATATTCTTTATTTTCAATTTTCTTTTAATATGTGGTGAATAATGAGTTAGATAATTCGTGCAATTGTTGCAACAAAGGAATAATGCACAATAATTTTATAATTGAATAATTTACTTTTTATCTTAAAGAATTTCAATTTGATATTTATTCTTAACTCCTTGCTGTCTATAATAACTTTCTCTCATTATACACTGGCCTCGAAAAGTTAATCCAAAAGTTATCGGGTTTTTTTTTTTTTTTTTTTTTGCGCCTAATATGCAAATAAATGTATATAGAAACATCAAATTTCCTGGAACCAGGGGGTACGCGTACCTTCCTGGGGCTTGAGCAGCCACCAGGCGCGTCGGCAGGTGGTGGATCGCCGAATGTCCTGTAGGAATGACAGGATAGCCTTGAATATAGAATCAGAGGCCGCGAACCAGCTCCCGTAAACCCTGGTGTTATGCGATCCGTGCCTAGGGCTAATTGGCACCGCGGTATTGGTGTCTTAACGGAGCCTCTAGTTCCCTGGCAAACTTCTAGAGTAATTTGCCTTGCCCAGTAACTCAGGCAATGCTGGGTGGACTTATATAACCTGAGTTTATTAATTGTTATCTTGTGGCTGAAAAGACACAAGAAATAACAAACCTTTCTCCATTTGCAGGTGAAGCCTCTGTAGTAGACCTTGCTGAAAAAGACAAGGGAACTCAGAGGCAATCTTGTAAAGGGGCAGTAATGAATCCTTCACTTGAAGTAGAAATAACCTCCAAACCATCTTCTTCTGGTAAAAGTCAGGAAGCTATCCCTAGCATGACTGACTTTCTGATGGGTTTGGAGTTAAATGATACAAAATGCTGATAAAAGCAGAGGTGCCCAATGACATACAAACCCAATTCTAAGAAGAAGAACATCAAATTTGAAGGACATGTGCAAAAACAGATATATATATATATATATATATATATATATATATATATATATATATATATATATATATATATATATTGTGATTGATTGCAATGTAGAAGTTTACATAAGAAAAATAATGCTTGAGCGATTTACGCACAAACAAAAGTAATCTCGCTGGAAAAATCCATTCTTAGAAAAAAGTACAGTTCTGTATGGTAAAATATCATAGAAACATAACAAAAAAGAGTTTTAATAAGGGATATGCACACCTTTAGCTTGAATGCATTGGCGGCATCGACTTCCCCTGCTATCAATTAAGTTGTCAGTTGCCGAAATGGGAAGCGAAGGACAGACACGGAATAAGCTGTTTCACAGCTCTCCTACAGACCTTGAACAAAGAGTAAGGCAATAACCTGTCTGATAATCCTACAGATTCAAGTCTGAAGATCAAGCTGGCCATTCCACATTCGCTCCAAACCAAGACCATCAAGACATAACTGCGTCTTTCCACAGTGTTGGATTGATGGTATCTGGTATTCTGCTCCCTCCAGATCAGCACACTTCCTGAATCACTCTCACGTGTGAATCTGGACTCGTCTGTAAAAAGTAATAAGCCCTCCGGTCTGATCCAGGAAACGTGCTCTGTTGCCCAAGATAAGCGGGCCCTTTTCTGTCGTCAGGTGAAGGACACACATACAACTGCATCGCCTTGCATAGAGCCTAGCATAATGAAGACACTTTTACACCGTGCTAGCGTATATTCTTCTCTTTGGTACTAGAGTGGTTTGCAACAAGTTTCAGCATAGGAATGCTTTTCTCCTTCGGGCCGAATGAGCTATAAAACGGTCTTCTGCAGGTATTGTAGCTCATGGTAGCCCTGTAAAATGTCATCTGGGCACAGAAATTCGTTTTGATATTGATTCCAGAGGGTTGATATTGATTCCAATATAAACTTTGTAAATAGAAAAGTGATTTGTAATCAATAACTAATATTAAAAGTCTGTGTGATTAAATTTAAAATAAATTATTGTTCGTGACAAATAATTCATGTATTTTATAAGAATACTGTCTTTAATTAATCAGATTACATAACTAATCGCAGAAGTGATAAGAAACAAATCTAAGTTACCAAAGCATTCAGAAGGATAATCAAGAAGACATCAATTTTGCTTGAATTGTTTTGAGGGGGTGGGAGAAGGATTTTTAAGCTGATCCTGTTTCTAATTATGAACTAAAACAACCAGATAATGATAAGTTTGGAATATTATAACATTTCATCTGACATCATAATATTTTAAGTCAATGAAAATCGTAAAAAGTGGTGTAGCAATGATCTCAACTGTAAAGAAAGAAACAACCACTTATGGTTAAAAAAACGAAATGCAAAAATAATCATTCCATTTTTTCCCTCTGTACAGCGTTTTGCATTCTCAGTAATTTAAATTTCCTTCATGGTTGTCAAACAAAACATTTTTACACTATTTTGCTTACCTCCTAATATTTTAAGCAATGTACACTGCCTGACATTGAAAATGCAACACCAAGAAGTGACGAAATTCGGCAAACAGAGAGATAGCAATGAACAGTAAATGATCTGTATTTCGAAATTAAATGCATAATACATAGCGAGAACAGGATTCAGTTAGTAGGTTATAGAACCATCGTAGACGACGATACACGAAGCAACACATCTAGGAACAGAGTCAATGAGTACGGAATAGCGTCTTCAGGAATGGTTCTCCATTCTCTGTCAATCATCTGCCAAAGTGCATCTTCTGAAAGAGGCAATGACAGGGTCTCAAAAGACGTCCAATGATATCCCAAACGTGTTCGATTGATAAGAGGTCTGGCGAGCACTGTGGCCAGGGCAGCAGCTGTACACCTTGCAGGGCATGTTGGCTGATGCGAGCAATGTGCGGTCGAGCGTTATCCTGCTGATAAAAAGCGTTAGGCATTCCCTGAAGGTAGGAGAATATCATCAGCTGCAGCATATCACTCACGTAACGTTGGGCTACAATAGTGCCATGAATATGAACTAGAGGTGACCTGGAATCGTACGCAACAACGCCTCAAACCACGATGCCGAGTTTTCGCATGGTAGGATGTTACACAATTGCTGCAGGATTGGATCTATCTCCAAATAGACATCACACTCGTAAGCAGTGACTATCACTAAGGAAACAGAAGCATGGCTCATCTGAGAAGATCATCCTGTGTCACTCCGTTGTCCACATCTCTAATCAGGCGCCATTCCAGATGTTGGCTTCTATGCTGTGGAGTCAATGGCAATCTTCTTAACGGATGCCATGAGCGACCGGCCACTAGCAACCATCAACGGCAAATGGTTCTGATCGATATGGGAGCATCTATGGTGTCTTGCACATGCTGCAGAATTTCGGTATACGTGCTTCGAGGAGCCGTCTCCTTCTCCCGTCGGACGCGTCGATCCACGTGTGCTGACGTTACTCTGGCTGCACCGGCACCCCGCAAACTTTCCTCAGTTCCTTGTTCCAACCATCTTCGCCGTAACCGGTATACTGTGGACACGTCCATATATCTGTCAGCTGCGATTTGCCGTAAGGCCGATTGCCGTATCTGCTGGGATTTGCGATTTGACGTACCGGCCCTTCCCTGTCTCTTCACCATGCCCCTCGTAAACTCATCTGTCTGCTGGAACTGACTCCATCGACAATGGCATGCCATTCTCTGCAATTACAGACGTCCTTTGCGGCAAGAACAAACTTTCAATGATAATTTTCCAAGTAGCAATAACGGCGTGAATATTGCCTACTCTGCTGTTCCTCTCCTTATATCTTACCCTACGTGCGCTGGAGTGCTGCACATTTCACATCATTTGCATAACTTGGTAAGGTGTGACTGCCCTGAAATTTGCATAATTTTCTAGCCAATCCTTTGTGTAGCATTTTCAATGTCGGGCAGTGTATGTTGATCATATATGGTTTTCTCAAGGCAGGAAAAACATATTTTTGTTTCATCCTAAATAAAAACATCGTAATAAAACATTTTATCAGGTTGTTTAATAGGATGTTTTAACATCCTAAAAACTTCTGACTTAACATTTTTTCGAATTAATATCTCATACATTTTGCATATCATTTTATTTTCATTTTAAGCTCATTTTATTTATTAATAATTTTAGTACGCACAAATGAAATAGACATAGTATCAAAGAGTTAAAGTAATTAAACATACTTTATGCATGTAATATAATTCTCCTGAAACAGTCTTTTCCTGAAGGAAGGAGAGGGCAATAAGTCATACTGTGAGTAATTTGTGGAAATTCCTTGGAACAGTAAGTTGCCATTTTTTAAACGTAACAGTAAAGAAAGAAAAAAAAATCGATGTGACATCCTTCTTCAAGACATTTTTTCGTTTGAAAAACCAGAATGATACAGATTTATAACTCATTAGCGTTGTGGATAAGAAGTTTTTTTTTTCTTTCATAAGTCTTAAAGTATTCGGTGCACAAAACCGTGAAGAATCGGCAAGTGACAAAAATTGCACGAGGACCGCTGTGACTTTTTACTCAGACAGGTGTGGTTCACCGCAACAGCTCGTGAATTAGGGACTGCTCTTGAACTTGTTTTTCGAGGGGTCTTTTCTTGCATGAGATAATACGAGCTCACCCTGTGGGAAAAGGTGGGCAGGCATTCGCTGCACCCCAAAGCCAGTTGAGGTAAATAAAAATAAGCTTTTGCGATCCCTTGTGCTGAAGAAACACAAATCAAGTACCTAATAATGTACCTTACCGACAAAAAGATAAAACTTGTCTTTGTAGAGAATAGTCCGGGATTGAAAGGAGGTTTGCTTTAATAAATGAACGCAAGTACAAAACAAATCCATAAATATAGTATTTTTTTAGTGAATGTCAAATCGCACCATTTCGTGCACTAATTTTTCGCCAAAGAATGCGTTACTGTTTTTGAGACGTAGAAAAAAAACATACTTTATCTCCCTTCTATAAAATGAGGGAAAATATGTATATATTTTTCAGGATGACATAATAGAAATTCTGAGACTAATTGAAACGAGTTAAGAACTCGTAATTACTAAATGTATATTGTATTATGTATATAATTGTTCAAATAAGACAGTGTGTTTTTATCAGATTCAAAATTCATGTAAACTCAAAATTTGAATTGTTTATTTTGATACACATTTTATTTTCGAAAATTTTAATTATTTATTTATATAATATTATAGCATACATTTGTATTTTATGTGTATTTAATTTTAAAATTCAAATTAACCACAAATATTTTAATTTATACTTATTAATATGTCATTTTTTATATTTAATTTAAAATTAACTCTTTTCATAAATTAAAATTTATCAGAAAAAGTTTTTTTTAAAATCTTTTCTTTATTATTATTTTTGGTAAAGACTAGGCACCACTGTGTTTTTTATCAGCATTTTATGCCAAATACCTTTAACAATGTTTTCACCCATATATTTGCTTGAGTTTCTTACATAATTTGTAGTGAATCTTCGCTATTACCTACCTACACGAAGGGTAGGTAATCGTGAACTACTTGAATTTGCATGGGTCTTAAGGACAGATGTAAAATTTAGTTAGACTTGCAGTTTTGTGAAGAATAGAAACAAAAATTATTCGAATAGCAAATGGGCAATATGTTCATTTTGTTTTACAATTAAAGTAGCATGATGTCCATAGAAAAATGTTTCATTTTTTAAGTGCCAATCGACAACATTGTGCTCCGCTTTATTATTTATAAAAAAAGTGTCATAAAATTTTTAGCCATCTGGAACGAACGAGGATGTTGCATCAGATTACAATTACTATTATTACATCAACTTATAATTTTGATACAGTTTCTATCTAAAATTATTTGCTCCACAAAAAAACAGTTACCTTTCCCATCAAAATATTTACATTGAGAGTATATAATCAATCACAAAATCAGTTACCTTTTAAAATAAGATTTTATCAACCCTAAAATCATCGCATTTCATGATCATACGTAGTAAATACTATAGCCAATTTGTGACCAATGTTTGATGATCTGTTATAGATGTCAAGAGTGTGTGTCAGAAGACTGGGCATCTCAATTTTAAACCATGATCATATAAAATTTACATTTAATCTGCCATTGACTTTCAAATTTTCATTCTAAAGAAGGGATGTGACATTTGACTAAAGACATTAATGGACTTAATTTATTCAAGCCATTGATTCTTGAATTAAAAAAATCCTATTTCTTTTCATTGATTAAATTGATGAGTTTACTCGCTAATCACGAAAAGAAATGAAACGAAAAACGTTGAGATTTAAGCTGTATAATTCTCTTCAAATTTCCGCATTCACTGACAAAGAACAAATGAGATGCGATAATTAACACATGTATAAACTCTATCAATATATAACTCAATGACCATCTAATGTGAAACTGATTAATTAAGTGGGAACTGAACCTATGAACTACTGAGTGGACACCAGAAATTGACTATTCAGCCACAAGTTCAACTTTTTGTTCATGTTCTTCTTTTACCAATTGTTACCTTTTTTGATAATATGTCGAGAACTTATTTAATTTTATCCTTTGTTTTTATGAAAAATTCCTTTTCGATAAATATCGAAACTGATAAATTTTATAGGACAACTATTGTCATTCATTATAATTTGTATTCGAATAATTACATTTATATTATACAAAAAATAATAAATAAATAAATGTTGTGAACCTTGTTGTTGCCAACTGTGGGTTTGATAGTGATGAGGTAAAGTGTCGAGTTTCCAAGACAATGGTCCCAATTCAAACCTCGCTAATAGAAAAGTTTAAAAGATGATTCTTTTTAATGAGAATTATATTTTCTAATTATCCTTCCTTGTTTTATTTAGATTGTTCTTATGTACTATATATTCAATTCTACTTCTAGAATACTCCTAGGTTGAAAAGTTCTGGAATAGCGATCGCACGCGAAAAATGTTCGGTAATTGCATTGAGTTGAGCTAACGCTGAGTTAGTTGAATAAAATATTTGAGTTATATATATATATATATATATATATATATATATATATATATATATATATATATATATATATATATATATATATATATATATATATATATATATATATATATATATATATATATATATATATGTATATATATAATATCTACGTAACAATATTGTGGACTAAGACAAATGACCTTAATGTAAACAAAACTTAATTTTGTTCTTTAGACTACAGTACCCTAGAAGAAAATTAAATTCCTCCATAAAACTTATTTTGCTCATTGAGACGACACATCAAAAAGTAATTTTATATAGTATTTTTAAAACACAAAAAAAATACTAGAATTATATTGATAAATAAGAAACTTGCTATTAACTGTTTTTTTAATCTTGTGTTTGTTTAATGCAGGCGATATTTGCTATATGTAAGTACAGAAATATTTATCATTTAAAAATATCATTTGTTTTAAAGCTGCTGCAGAGTTCTTTCTTATAAATTTTATAAATTTAGCTCCCCCCTAAAAAAACGAGATTAGAGAAATAGGAGTAAAAATTATCTGTAATGCATGGGGAAAAGCAGGATTGAAGAAATCATTTGCATTTCTTAAATATTGATGATTAGAAAATGTGGGATGTTTTTCAAATATGATTAAAAATACACATGGTATAACCCATTTATCGAATGCCTGGCTTTTATTCTAAGCTGAACAGAAAAAAGAAAATAAATGATTTACAAGAAGATATTTTGGAACAGTTTATGCTTAGTCTATGTTAAATTGTTAAAAACCGAAAAGCTATCTTAAACACGTAAGAATATTAGAATAATTGCTGTCATTTCCTGTTTCCTTATTCGTGTTGACTTCGTATTGAAGATGCGAGTTATTCCAATAGGACTTTGCAGCAGGTAATTTTTAAATTACAAATTCATGTTTAATATCAAAATATTTATGACTTTAAATGAATTTCTGTTATACTATCATTAATTTAATTTATAACTTTCTAGTCAACACAAAAAAATTTTAATTTTCCAAATTCATACAATAGTTTTATTATTAAAAAATAATATTTCTTTTAATTCATATTAATTATTTCAGAATCATTTTAAAAACCATTTTTTTAAAATTATTTTATAAAATTAAAATTTAATTTTAGTGTGATATTTGTGGTAATTCAGAATTAACCTAAATTTGCGAGTCTATCGAATTAGCCCAGGAGTGCTAAAGATGCCAGTAATGCGGCAATTAATTAAATTTATTTTACTCTTTGATATAATTTTCAAAACACATTATAATTCTTGTATTTAAAACTTCAACATTTTCCAATGATTACATGAAGAATGAAATAACCTCAAAATAATTTTCAATTTAAAGGTCCTTCAATAAAGTTTAAATTGTTATTATAGGATTATTAAAATTTTGACTTTGTTGTTCTATTGCTTACACAGTCATGCTCTAATTATGCTTAACAATCTAACAATTAGAAGAATTTGTGAGCTTTCTGGATTGTACTATTGAAAACAATTTTAATCCTTGATATTGAGAAGATAAGTTAGTATAATTTTATATTTAATACATATAAAAGGTAAAAGTGAAGTTACTTGGGTATTTTAGTTTGAAGAGATATAGGAACTTTTTTGTTCTTTTCTTGGAATACTGAAACTCAAACGAAATAATAAAAAGCTGATTGTTTAGTTTGTTTGTGTTTTCATGGATATTTTTTATATGTGTTGGTTAGTAATGGATAACAATTTCACTTTTCGCTAATTAATAACGTATCTTACTTCATAAGTGAAAAAAAGATAATTGGAAATAAAGTTTTTCTAGGAGTAAAATAGTTTGTATTAAATCAATGTTGTAAAAATAGCTACCGAGCTATCTAAGTGGGTAAAAAAGTGCAGTTTCCTGTTGAAAGCTCGGCAGATTAACAGAATAAGAACTATATCTTCATATACTTTATATTAATGTATGCCTTATTGTAATTTCCTATAAGCAAAATGTGCCGATTTAATTGATAACTGTCATATATTGAAATGCTAGGGTTCAAAGTTTAATAAATTAATATAGCGTTAATAAAAGTTATATTTAAATTATTGTAAGTAAATTATAAATTTGGAACATTGAATTTACAACTAGATTTAGGGAAAAATATTTTTGTCATTTGTTTTTCTCACAGAGCAAAATGTTCAATTTAATTATTGCATTTAAATTTTTTTTTCATTTTTTGATTACATCGAAATAACAAAAACATACAACACAATTTATTACGAAGTTTCAAGTTTTCAAGATTCTATACGAAATTCAAATTGATTGAAATACAGCTGATAAAAAAAATTTTTTTAAAATAATATATTTTAAAAATTAATTTTTCAAACATATGAGATTCCTTTATTTTATTTTATTTTTTTTATTGTGCATAATTGATGAACTGAAAAGTCATTTCGCAGCACTGTTAGTGTTAGAAACGGAAATTGACCTTCTAGAATGACGTTTAGACTGAGACCACAAGCATGATTTGAATCTTTGGTGTCGTTCTATTGAAAATGTGTGCCATAATTTATTTACATCCATATATGAATGACTAATAAAAAATAGCCTGCAGTGTCGGTATTAATGAGTTGCTGAATGTACTTCAACCGAAAACCATTTCTATTTTCCCATTCACACCTGTGTACGTTACTTACTCATCACCCACATATTCAACACCCACTCTTTTGTCCACTTTCGAAACTGAAAAGTTTTTCTCCCCTGACAAGACAGATAAGGTGTGGAACTTGAGAAATGTCCGTAACTGCTCACCCGATTTCATTGGTCAGGGTAGAAGTGATAAATGTCGTATCCTTTAATGAGAGACCACCCTAGTTACACAAGCATGTTTCTGCATTCTAGCAATATCTATATAACACGATCGCATTACTGCATATTCATTTTCTTCAAGCAATTGAGTATCATTGATGCATGAATTGTATTTTATTATGTATTGGCATCCATATATTTTTTGCCATCAATAATTAAATAAAAATATAAGCTTGCACTTTTAATAACGCATGTTTACCGAAATTCTGCAAATTAGTGATATTACGCTGATTAATGTCCTCATGAGCCCACCATTTCATACAGTTTTTCTACATATTGAAATTTTTCTTCGAATAAGAATCATACAAGATATTTTTTTAACTCACGTGCAAAAGGTTAAATTATCAATTTTTGCACTACACCTGGGGTGGCCAACCTGCGACTCACGAGCTACATGCGGCCTTTTGAAGGATTATTTGTGCCTTTGGATAAACGTACCCGAGTACACTCTTTTGGTTCTCGATAAATGTACTCGAGAGAAGATCAAGCTCTACAATTAAAATATCCTGGAACCAGGGGGTACGCGTACCTTCCTGGAGCTTGAGCAGCCACCAGGCGCGTCGGCAGGTGGTGGATCGCCGAATGTCCTGTAGGAATGACAGGATAGCTTTGAATAGAGAATCAGAGGCCGTGAACCAGCTCCCGTAAACCCTGGTGTTATGTGACCCGTGCCTAGGGTTATTTGGCACCGCGGTATTGGTGTCTTAACGGAGCCTCTAGTTGCCTGGCGAACTTCTAGAGTAATTTGCCTTGCCCAGTAACTCAGGCAATGCTGGGTGGACTTATATTACCTGAGTTTATTAATTGTTATCTTGTGGCTGAAAAGACACAAGAAATAACAAACCTGTCTGCATTTGCAGGTGAAACCTCTGAAGCAGACCTTGCTGAAAAAGACAAGGGAACTCAGAGACAATCTAGCGAAGGGGCAGCAATGAATCCTTCACAGGAGGTAGAAATGACCTCCAAACCATCTTCATCTAGTGAGAGTCAGGAAGCTATCTCTAGCATGACTGACTCTCTACCCAGAATCAAACTTAAAAAGAGACTTTCTGGTGCCCAGAAAAAGAAGCTGGTGAAGGAGTGCAAAATCGCTGAGGGGACCTGGGTTGAAAAACCCAAGGTAACCAAAGGCGAGAAGCGTCCCGCCAACCGGACGAACCAGGGCAAGGCCGAAAGGCTGCCAAGAGAGAAAGACCTGGGGGATTTACTTACAGGGCGGCTCTCACGGCGATCAAGATGGCTGTGCTCTTAGAGGGTCATCCGGAAATACGGTTAACAGAGTAACAGGACTTCGACCTGGAACTCTTGTTAACCAAGAAAATAGGAAGGAATGAGGAGGGTTTTGCCCCAACCTTCCTATCCTGTAAACTTGAGAATGGGGCACTTATTATCAACTGTGCAGATCTGGAGAGCTCAAAATGGCTGGAACAGAATGTCAATGACATAAGCCCTTGGCAGGAGCAAAAACTCTTGGTGGGTGAGGCAAGGAAACTTGTCAGAACCACCAAGATAATTGCAAAACTGCCGAAAATCTGTAGTGAACTGACCCTAAAGAGCTCCTGAGAAACATCGAGGCTCAGAACGGTGGGATCACTCCAATGGAGTGGAACGTTCTTAACATTAAGAACGACCCATCTGGGCGGACCATCGTTCTTAGTGTGCCTGAACTAGATGCTGCCACACTTCGTGTAAGGGGATATAAGTTTCATATTGGACTTCACCAAATGCAGGCTAAAGTACTTGACAAACCTGCTCCTGCTGATGGGGGTGAAGGTAGTTCAAGCCAACCTCCACCACAGTAGAAGTGGTACTACTAACCTCAGTAAGAAGTTTCTTGCTGGGGATATACACCTGGCCCTGATTCAGGAACCCTGGTTGGTTAGGGGGAGAATCAGTGGCCTCAAAGGAACTAAAGGTAAGCTTATCTATTGTACTAATGGTAACGCTAGAGCTACTATACACTTATATAAATACATTGAGGTTATACCCCTCTTTGAATTTATTCTTAGGGACCTGACAGCTGTGAAAGTCAGACTCAACATAGAGGGTAGAGGCAGGAAAATTGTTTTGGTCTCTGGATACCTGCCCTATGAAGAGAAGGCTCCACCTGACCATTCTCTGCACAAGCTCATGAATTTTTGTAGAGATAACAACTTACAGGTAGTCCTAGGACTAGATTGTAATGCTCACCATGTTGTCTAGGGAAGTACGGACACAAATAAAAGAGGTGAGTACCTTTTAGAATTCATTCTAAACTATGGGTTAGATATTCTAAATGAGGGCAACTGGCTCAGATCATCAAAACATCCATTTTGAAATTCACTCTAATGTGTGTCTGGATCGCATATTCAGAGACCCAGTTAGGACGGACTGGAAGAAATTCCAAGAAGAACTGACTGGGTTGATTGAGCTCGGGAACAGACCTATTAGAGACAACTACGATCTAGAAGTTACAGCAGATCTTCTGCAGAGAAGTATTCTAGATTCTTATCATAACAATTGCCCCATTCGCACTAGAAGAGCTAAACTCCAATGCCTTTGGTGGAATGACTCTCTAGCTGCCGAAAGAGCAAATGTTAGAAAACTTTTAACAAAGCTATGAAAAATGGTGAATGGGAGAACTGTAAAAGGGCCCTCACTATTTATAACAAACTTGTTAGAAAAAGCAAAATTAACTCCTGGAGGAAGTTCTGTGACGAGATAGATTCTATTTCTGAAGGAGCTAGACTCCAGAAACTCCTTAAAAGGGATGAACCTATTTTGGTTGGCACCCTAAAGGACGAGGAGGGTAATTTTGCTGCTTCCGGGAAAGAGGTTATGGAAATTATGACCAGGACCCACTTCCCGGGAGCTAGAGATATTTATAGCAACGAAAGGGAGCACTGCATTGGCTCTTTGCAAAGAATCAATAGCAATCAATGGACCATCGCTAAAAATATCGTAAACTACAACATTGTTAAATGGGCAATCTTTGCCTTTAAACCTCTAAAATGCCCAGGGCCTGATGGAATTATGCCCATCATGATCCAGAAGGCAGAGAAGGTTGTCATACCAGTGCTAACTAGAATTTACAGAACTAGCTTGGCACTGGGTTACATACCAAAGATATGGCAAAAGACTAGGATTGTTTTTATTCCTAAACCTGGCAAGGACACCTATGACCAGGCCAAGTCTTACAGACCAATCAGTCTTTCTTCATTCTTTCTTAAAATTATGGAGAATATCATTGATCAACATATTAGAGATTACTTGGGTAGTAATAGTCCCATGTGTGCATGCTCTTCAATTTGCCTATCAACCCGGAAAATCTACTGAAACCACTCTACATCAGCTAGTTTCCAAGATTGAAACCACTCTGGATCAAAAAGATATTGCCTTGGTAACTTTCCTCGACATCCAGGGTGCCTTTGATAACACTTCCCATCCATCCATCCTCTATGCACTTAGAGGGGCAGGGATTAATCAGACCCTGTGTACTTGGATTGAGGCCTTAATTTCGGATAGATGTGTACAAATGAACATCTTCGGTGAATCATTTGAAAAAAGACTACTAGAGGTTGTCCTCAAGGAGGTGTTCTGCCAACATTACTTTGGAACCTAGTTGTAAATAGCCTTATAAAACATCTAAATGATAGGGGCTATTATATGCAAGGATATGCTGATGACATTGTCATCCTTATCCTTGGCAAAGATTTCGACATGTCATCTCATGCAGGATGCTCTAAGTTATGTAGGTCAATGGTGCATGGATAGGGATCTGATGGTTAATCCTCAGAAAACCTACCTTGTACCTTTTACACGCAAAAAGAAACGGAAAGGTTTTTTCATACTAAGACTTTTTGATGTTGAAATCAATGTGGCTTCAGAGGTGAAGTATTTGGGCATCTATTTAAACCAGAAACTCACCTGGAATAAGCACATTGATGATAGGATTAACCGAGCAAAGAAAAGCATTATGATTTGCAGGCAAATGCTTGGTAAAAACTGGGGTTTACATCCAAAACTGATGTTATGGATGTACACAGCTTTTGTCAGGCCCATTCTCACATATGCCTGTGTGATCTGGTGGCGTAAGGTGGAACAGAAGACTGTGATTGACAGACTGGAAGGTCTACAAAGACTGGCCTGTCTCTGCATCACGGGAGCAATGTCCACCACGCCAACCAGAGCATTGGAGGTTGTGTTGGATCTGACTCCCTTGGACATCTTCATCTGCAGCGCTGCAAGAATGACTGCATACAGAATGAAGCTGTAAAACCACTGGTACGACCAGCCTGTTGCCAAAGGGCACAGGGGCATTACCAGGAAAATTCAAGATCCTACTTTCCTGATGCCCTCAGACATCATGGAAAAATCATACATGTTTGGTAGGACATTTGAAATAGTTTTTCCAACTAGAGACGAATGGGATAACAACATGTTTGAAAATAAAACAGGAGATTTAATCTGGTACACAGATGGATCACTGAAGAACAGCCTCTCAGGACTGGGAGTATATGGCGTGTCACCAAGAATCAGCCTGTCTGTAAGCCTTGGGCGATACGCTACGGTCTTCCAGACAGAAGTTTTGGCCATTATCCACTGCCTGCGACTAAATATGAAGAAAGGCGACTACGGTAAGTGGATTCTCATTTTTAGAAACAGTGAAGCCGCTTTAAAAGCGCTTAATTCTTTCGAAATCAAATCTAAAATGATTTTGGAATGTAGAAACCTTCTAACAGAACTGGCAACTAGAAACAAGGTGATCCTTGTATGGGTGCCAGAGCACAAATGTATCGAAGGTAATGAAAGGGCTGATGAGCTTGCTAAACAAGGATCGTCTTTTGTTCCCATTGGTCCAGAACCTTTTTGTGGGATCAATTTGAAGACCGCAAAAACCAATGTTCTTAGATGGGAGAGACGGAAGATGTATGAAGCTTGGCTCAACACTTCTGGTCAAACCCATGCTAAAAGTATGATCTGTGGATCATCAGCGAGGATTGTCTCTGAAATTTTTAGATGCTCTAGGCAGAAGATACGTTTAATCGTAGGCTTCATAACTGGGCACTACTATTTCAGAAAACACCTCCATAAAATGGGACTGTTTCAGCAAGAGCCTATCTGCAGGAAATGTCATACGCAAGAGGAGGCCAAGCATATCATTTACGAATACGAGGCTCTTGCCCTCTCTAGATTAAATTCTTTAGGCATCATCCATACTAGAGAGTTACACCTAGACTCCATTAAAGAATTATCGGATTTTATTAATAAAGTGGGTGACCCGAGTAACTGGAACTAGGAAACATTGAATTTGGAGTTAATGGTACAAAATGCTGATTAAAGCAGAGGTGCCAATGACATACAAACCCAACCTGAAGAAGAAGAAGACAATTAAAATATAGGTCGACGCTAATTACTGAATTAAGGAAATTTGTTTCAAAATCGAAATATCCTGAATTAAAAAAGGCTACTTTTCGAACTATTTCACTTTTCGAAACAACGTACTTATGTGAATCCTTTTATTCCTCTTTAAAATTTGTGAAATCCAAACACAGATCAATTGTAACAAACCAACATCTTAAAGAATTACTAAGAAGTACTGTCACCAATTAGTGGCCAAATTGTAAAGAATTATTAAGAAAAGCAGGCGATCAGGCGATTTTTGGCGGAACGCCATCAAAAAATTGGTCGAGAGGTGGGAAGAAATTGTAAACAGCAACGGCGAATATATATAATTGATTAACTTATTGATATAATTATTGTTTTTTTTTTTTTTTTTTTTTTTGTTTAAATAAAAGTCTTTGGTAGAAACGCTGCGAACTTATTCCCCAACCTAATATATTGTCTCCGATCTGTTAATTGTTGTTGTAGTTGCTAGTTCCTGCTTACTTACTAGATACGCGTATTTGCAAAAACATTTCTATCGAATTAATAGAAAGAATTCAGCTTGTCGTCGATCTATGTCATCAAGGTGATGTTTTTGGTGAACATCTCAAGACCCCATTGTCTTAGAGATGTTTAAGAGCAATACCATGGATGAAAATTTTTAGTCCCCCTTTTATGCTTCTTCATCACATTATTGGAACTCTCGTTGATTTAAAGGGAAAGATGGCGAAAATAAGTGTAAGAATTAAATAAATTTTTAAATAAATGTATTAATAAATAAATAAATTATAAAAGGTAAAATATAAATATATTATAAAAGGTAAAATATAAATATTTTATTATTTTGATTCACGACTAATAAAAGTAGTTTCAATAGAAATACCTTATTTTTAGTGAAAAAAGACTTTCAAATATTTCATTTTACTTAATTTGAAGAAAAATATTTTGCCAAAATATGTGGGAATTATCTATAATTCTGTATAAAAATCAATTAATAGCTTTTACATTCAATTACTGGCTAACAAATGTCATTCTCAATACAATATTTCATTATAAAATCCCTTGATAGCTTCCCCGTACTCAAATTTAAATGAAGGGTATATTTAAATGATACTAAGACAGACTATCAATTTAGACATACATTTTTTTAAAAAACATTTCTGCTTAGTTTTATAAATTAAAATGAATATTAAAGATATAATTTGTTTGACTTGAGAAAACTCAAGGTTCTTCTGATTTCTGTTATTATATATCTTAAAAGTTTTTAAGGAAAAATAATTAATTAATGGGGTATATATATATATATATATATATATATATTTCTAATGAATAATTTGAGATAAATTTTCAAAATGATAATTTAAAATATATAACAAATAAAATTTCATTCAAAATATAGCTTAATTTGTTTTAGAAAGAATATTTTTTGTATTGGTACACACAGGATTTCCTTAACAGCGTTAATATTCGATCTCTGAAATTTCATCGAAATAATTCGCCAAAGATGAGCGCGATACGCCAAATCAAGTCGCCTTTGAAATTGTATCAAATAGCTTTAAAAGTAAGGGCTGGTTTTTTTATATGCATGTTTTTTACTTACTTCGGACTTGTTTTAAATGTTGATGATGCGTCTCCAAAGGATTTTAAAATAAATAAAAATTATAGAAAACATTCTAAATATGCCGTCTAATTTCTTAAAATTCCAAAAGGGAAAAAAATAATTTCAAGTTTTATAGTAATATTTTTTGTTTTTAGGCATTTAAAATGTTTAAGGATTTCTGGAATAGATATGTTAATTATTTTAGTAAACTACTATAAAACACACATAATAACTTGAACAATTTTATTGCAAACAACTTCTTTTCTAAACACAGTTTAAGGTTTTTTTTTCAGAATTATCTAATAATTTTACCATAATGATTCTAGTTACTTTAATTATTTGACACATTTTTCTGCTATATTTATTTAAATTTATTAACATATGATCATTATTCAAATTGCTTAATTTAGGAACTTTTTAATTCCTTAATTAACTGTAAACCATGTAAATTTTTAAATGAATAATTTTGGGAAATTTTACAAATGAATTAATTTGTGAGTATGTGTGTACTTTCGAACGCAAGATAATATCTTATACTTCATTTTCTAAATAGATTCAATTTTAATCATAAAGTTTTTAATAATAAATTAATTATTTTAAATTTAAAATGAATAATGAATTTTAATAATAAATTTAATAATAAAGAAAAATAAATTCAATTTTAAATTCAGCTCTTATTAAAGTTTTATTTTGTATACTTATGTATGTACATATATAATATATATATATATATATATATATATATATATATATATATATATATATATATATATATATATATATATATATAATATGCAAAAGTTTGAGGCTTGATGATTTGGTCAGAATAGCCATTCTCGTTATAAAAAGTAGCGGGTTCTATATCCGACCCAGTCGAACATCCGTCGCCTTCACTAATGGTGACTGGATTGGTGACCATATTTACACTTTTAAACTTCATGGTTAACAGTGAATACTTAACTGCGTGGCAGCAGACACTTCGATTTTTTTTCTTTCTTTACGGTTACGTTTTAAAAATGGCAACTAACTGTTCCATGGAATTTCCACAAATTACTCAGAAAATGACTTATTAACCTCCCCTTCCTTTAGGAAAAGATTGTTTTAGGAGAATTACATTACAAGCATAAAGTATAATGTTTAATTACTTTGACTCTTATATACTATTTCTGCTTCATTTGTGCGTACTAAAATTATTAATCAATAAGCTGAGTTTAAAATGAAAATAAAATGATATGCAAAATGTATGAGGTATTAATTCGAAAAAATATTAATTCAGAAGTTTTTAGGATGATAAAACATCCTATTAAACAACCTGATAAAATGTTTTATTAAGATGTTTTTGTTTAGTATGAAACACACAAAAATATGTTTTTCTTGCCTTGAGAAAACCATATATGATTAACATACACTGCCCGACATTGAAAATGCTACACCAAGGATTGGCCAGAAAATTATGCAAATTTCAGGGCAGACGCACCTTACCAAGTTATGCAAATGATGTGAAATGCGCACCACTCCAGCGCACGTAGGGTAAGATATAAGGTGAAGAACAGCAGAGTAGGCAATATTCACGCCGTTATTGCTGCTTGGAAAATTATCATTGAAAGTTTGTTCTTGTCGCAAAGGACGTCTGTAATTGCAGAGAATGGCATGCCATTGTCGATGGAGTCAGTTCCAGCAGACAGATGAGTTTAGGAGGGGCATGGTGAAGAGACAGGGAAGGGCCTGTACGTCAAATCGCAAATCCAAGCTGATACAGCAATCGGCCTTACGGCAAAACGCAGCTGACAGATGTATAGACGTGTCCACACTGTAGCTGTTATGGCGTAAAAGGTTGGAACAAGAAACTGAGGAAAGATTGCGGGGTGCCGGTGCAGCCAGAATAACGTCAGCACACGTGGTTCGACGCGTCCGACGGGAGGTGGAGACGGCTCTTCGAAGCACGTTTACCGAAATTCTGCAGCATGTGCAAGACACCGTAGATGCTCCCATATCGAGCAGATCCATTTTCTGTTGATGGTTGCTTGTGGCCGGCGCTCATGGCATCTGTTAAGAAGACTGCCATTGACTAAACAGCATAGAAACCAACGTCTGGAATGGTGCCTGATCTGAGATGTGGACGACAGAGTGACATAGGATCATCTTCTCTGATGAGCCATACTTCTGTTTCTTTAGTGATAGTCACCGCTATTTGGAGACTGATCCAATCCTGCAGCAATTGTGTAACATGCTACCATGCGAAAATACGGCATCGTGTTTTGAGGCGTTGTTGCGTACGATTCCAGGTCATCTCTAGGTCATAATCATGGCACTATAACAGCCCAACGTTACGTGAGTGATATGCTACGGTCTGTGACATTCTCATACCTTCAGGGGTGCCTAACGCTTTTTATCGGCAGGATAACGCTCGACCGCACATTGCTCACATCAGCCAACATGCCCTGCAAAGTGTACAGATGCTGCCCTGGGCACCGTGCTCGCCAGATCTCTTATCAATCGAACACGTTTGGGATATGATTGGACGCCATTTGAGACCCTGTCATTGCCGCCTTCAGAAGACGCACTTTGGCAAATGGTTTACAGGGAATGGAGAGCCATTCCGTACTCTCATTGACTCTGTGCCTAGATGTGTTGCTTCGTGTATCGTCGTCCACGGTGGTCCTACAACCTACTAACCGAATCCTGTTCTCGCTCTGTATTATGTATATCATTTCGAAATACAAATCATTTATTGTTCGTTGCTATATCTCTGTTTGCCGAGTTTCGTCACTTCTTGGCAAATCCTTCTTGGTGTTGCATTTAGTGTCGGGCAGTGAACATTGCTTAAAATATTAGGAGTGTAAGCAAAATAGTGTAAAAAATTTTTGTTTTACAACCATGAATGAAATTCAAATTACTGAGAATGCAAAACGTTCTACAAAGGGAAAAAATGAAATAATTATTTTTACATTCCTTTTTTTTTAACCATAAGTGGTTGTTTCTTTCGTTACAGTGTGATCATGGCTACACCACTTTTATACAATTTTCATTGACTTAAAATATTATGATGTCAGATGAAATTTTATTATATGAAATGTTATAATATTTCAAACTTATCATTATCTGGTTGTTTTAGTTCATAATTAGAAACAGGATCAGCTTAAAATCCTTCTTCCACTACCTCAAAAAAATTCAAGCAAAAGAGAACCAAAATTGATGTTTTCTTGATTATCCTTCTGAATGCTTTGGTAACTTAGATTTGTTTCTTATCACTTCTGCGATTAGTTATGTAATATGATTTATTAGAGGCAGTATTCATTATAAAATATATGAACTATTCGTCATGAACAATAATTTATTTTAAATTTACTCACACAAACTTTTAATATTAGTTATTGATTTCAAATCACTTTTCTATTTACAAAGTTTGTATTGCAATCACAAGCATTTTGAGACCTATTTACCACCAGTTCCTTTTATTGTTTGTAGCAGACATTTCCTAGACAGAGCTCTTGAAGAAAACATTCGATTCGAATTAAATGGAAATTCGAGTTGAGATTCTTCGTGATAGCTAAGGCACGTAAAATATGTCGTGGTTGCAATGTCCTCCATGTGAAATGATACCTATAGGTGAGATATTGGGGTATATCTCATTTGTTTCCTGCTTTTAAATTAAGAGAACTCACTTTCTGTTCTAAGATGGCACTCCTACTGGGTGCCTCACTGTATAAAAAGTGTCATTCCTTCCACAGCTTATATTGCTAAAATGTGAAATTTTTAATAGTCGATAATTTTGAACAACCATAATTTATGTATTTATTATAGTTTCACAGATTCCTATGCATTTATTATCTCTGCAACGCAAGTCACACACACAGTAAGTTATTTTTATTTCATAAGTACACGTAAAAACGTCGCAATACTAAAAATTTGACTTTTAAATATACTACCCCAGATGCCTGTCTTTCAGAAATGATGGTAATTATTTTTTGATAATTTAGTAAAAAATAAAAATTTTATATAAATAATATGAATTTTCAGTATGGGTGCTTTTAGAATACTTTGTACTACAGAATACCATGGAATTTATGTCGAAACGAGACTTTTCATCATTCATCTGTGATTCAGCAAACACAGCCCACTCAAATATGCATTCATTTTTCTTAAATTACTGACAATCCCTCCTTGAAGATTTACATATAACATATTCTCACAGATATACTCTTCGGGAGAGATATACACTGGCCACCAAAAGTTAAGGAACAACATGTTTTTCGAAGTTCCCCATAAAAAAATGACACTAACAATAAAATTTATAGTTTATATAAATGATAAAAAACGAATTTATGTAATTTTAATCAAAAACGCTAGCTACCCTTTTTTATAGGAAAAAAAGGTATACATGAGTGAACGCAAAATATGCAAATATCAGGTTTTATAATTACGGTTGTAACTTTTGTTGATTTCGTACTTTTGTTAGTAAATTTGTTGACAATAGTCAGTGTGGTTACACAATGTCTGAGACAAACCATTTGCTCAATTCGTTAAGGTGGTAGCCTGTCGGATTCTAATCATTGGTATTATGAAGAACTTCAATTCTGACTCACGGTGTAATCTGAGGCATTGTACCTGTTAGACGTGTCCATATTGTACCTGTTATGGCGAAGAAGGTTGGAACAAAGAACTGAGGAAAGGTGCAGCCAGAGTAACGTAAGCACACGTGGATCGACACGTCTGACGTGAGGCGGAGACGGCTCCTCGAAGCACGTATACCGAAATTCTGCAGCATGTTCAAGACACCGTAGATGCTCCCATATCGAGCAGAACCATTTGCCGTTAATGGTTGCTAGTGACCGGCCGCTCATGGCATCCGTTAAGAAGACTGTTATTTACTGCACAGCATAGAAGCCAATGTCTGGATTGGCACCTGATTAGAGAGATGTGGACGACGGAGTGACATAGGATCATCTTCTCAGATGAGCCATACTTCTGTTTCTTTAGTGATAGTCACTTCTTACGAGTGTGACGTCTACTTGGAGCAATTGTGTAAGTATTGTGAATATTAGAGAGCTGGCACAGTGACGCTTAGACGATAAACCATCCCCATAAAAATTGACCCCCACCTGCAGAAAAGTATGATATCCTTTACTCATAATTTTTTTAAACTACTTTTAAAAAATAATAGTCACAAATCTCCATAAAAAGAGACCCAGAACAATGGTATAAAAAAGCTATAATTTTTCCACCCACTTTTAAAAACAATAGCTCTCAAACCCCCATAAAAACTCCAACCACTTTTGGGGATTAATCGCTCTATGTTAGCCACTAAAACCCTACCCACCTTTAGAGAAGAATGATATCCTTTACCCATAATTTTTTCCACCCACTTTTAAAAGCAATGGTTCTCAAAACCCTCACCCACTTTTAAAAAGTAATGGCTCTGTTTCGTCCATATACGTTTTATAAAATGAGACCCTCTTAAAAGTCGCTGAGACGGAAGGGTACCCCCTTCGGTGAGCACCCCCTTTTCAACAGCATATTATAATTAATTAAAATATTTAAGCAACGCACACTTTTTGCTGCGTTAGATAAAAAATACAATTTATTCCCCACTAAAATTTTTTTTTAATAAAATAGCAAAACGGCCCAGAATTCTAGTTCCAACCGCTGTTTACGAATTCTAGAACCGGAGTTCCAGTATCACTGACCTGACAAGCAGGGCCTTCATATGAGAATACATTAAGGACAATACAAACAACAGCTAAATGGACCACAAGTCTCAACCCACCACTGATGATTCGCTCCGTGGTTGATCCATAAGAGAGCTTATCCCAAATAGCATTACACTATTCACGAAAGCTGCTACCAAGCCAAGGCTAAGGATCGAAACCGCGATCTTGCGGTTGCTAAGCTTAGACTTTGCCACGGAGCTACTGGGTACCCGGCAAAGTGAGAACGTATTATTAATATATACATGTCACCGAAGACAAAAGACGCTAAAATATAGCCTTAAACAAGTCGTTTCTCTCTCAGAGTGTGAAAAATCTTTAAAATATCAAAGACTGCAATTTATCTGATTGAAAATTATCGTCAAAAACACTTCAGAAATTAAAACGAAAAGGTGAAAACTTTTCTATACCAGATTTCGAGTCCAGTTCGTGCTGCCATCCAGTGACAGCTAGAACAAAAATCTCTTACGTCATTCAGAGTTGTTTTTTAAATATGTACGAGACAGTAAAAAGAAAAAACCCGTTTCTCTCTCGAGCTCTTTCTCAAGGTCGAACCGCTTCCTTATTTTATTCATTTAAAGAAATGTGAATAATAATCAACAGAAATGGAAAATATTTACGACTTATTCGGTGACATGATAGCACTCTACGGGAGTGTGAACTGTAGAATGACTAGTTTAGCAAGAGTATGTCAAAAGTTATTCTAATGTATAGAAGAAGAAACTGATAAATATCAAGAAATTTATTCTCTAATTTTAAAATACGTTATTCAAATGCATCAAATATTGCATGAAGAGAAGAACAAAAATGTTCGGAAAATGGGGTGTGATATTTTATCTAAACTGTACAAACTTCTGTAATTTTAATGATTTTTAAAACCATTAATATTACTGTTCGAATTGAAACATTTGCGCTGGTTGAGACCTCCCGACATCCTTACTTCCCAAATACACAAAGAAAAGAGGTTACAAATCATTGAGTTTTAAATAATCTGACGCCATTTTATCACATCTTTGTGGTTGCGATACAAGACAATCAGACAATTCAAGAACTATTCTATTTCCATATCTTGTGGTTATCTGTTTAATTTCATTGATACGGTATTTTTCGTGGATGTTGAGTTCCCTCATTTTCTTTAGTCTTTGCTCCATCTTCAAATGAACTGAGTGCGTTTAATTTATTTAACAATTCCATTTTGTGTTTATTATATAAGAAAATTTTTTTTCTTTCTTTAAATGCTTTTAATATTGCGAAAAAAGTATGTACTTATCCACACTTATAACTTTGATTTGTTTCTCTTTTAATGAATCTACCTCTTCCATATGTAATATGCCCAGATATATGTGAATCAGTGACCCATTTTCTAAGCGAATTAAAATTTTATCGATATGGACTGCAATATCAGAAATCGGATATGCTTGGTCCAACTCCTTATAGGTTTTAATACGTAAAGAATTAAGTTTCTCCATTTATTTAAGGAGCTAAAAGATTCTAATTTTTCAATGTGTAAATAGGGCTTCAACTTACATTGTCTTCCTGTCAATACTGATAACGTTAAAACATCATTTTGTTTCCCATACACAAATAAAACGATTGATTCTTCATTGACACGTATTTCCTTATCGAGAAGGACCTCTTTACCTTTTTCTAATCGTATCTTTGGTTTCTCATTCATGTTATCACAGGCTAAAAAAATTGTTACTTTCATGTACATATCATGTGGTAATTTTAAGTTTGAATCTAAAAGTTTTGAAGTAAACCTATTGAACGGGAAAGTTTTGAAACCATTACCCGTAAATTGTACTCCTCGATCTGTAGAGGCACAGCATGTCTTAGTATCAACATAATATTTATTAGCACAATCTGTATTATATTAAGTTCTTTTCACACCTGAAATTCTTTGATTGTGAGCATAGTAATTTTTATTAATTTTATTCCATAGAATACAATAATAATCAAGATTTTTCTAGTAACTACATCGTTTACCTTTACAGGTTCTTTCACATTTGATACTACTTTATTGTTAGCATCATAACAATCATCTTTTAAAATCAAAGCATTATTTTCAAAATATTGTTTATTGACACCATCCTGACTAGCGCTCGGATCCGCAAGATCTGCGATTGATCTATTTTTAGCATTATAAGCCTCCCCATGGAGCGCCAAGGCATTATTTTCAAAATATATTCTATTCACAACATTTTTCTCAGATTCCGGATCCTTCACATAATTTATCGCTTTACCTTTCGCCTCAAAATTTCCTTGAGGTGAATGCAGTAAACTTATGTTTCGCAATTGGTCAACTACTGTATCTACATAATTCCTAGTTGCAGAATCGGACTACCCAATTGGATTTAAAAGATTGTTAATTCTTTTTCCTTTTGCATCATACTGCTGATCATTTTCTGAAAGGACTAAACTTTTGTTGGACAAATCTCGAATTGATGACCTCAGATTCTTCCTACATCTGTCTACGTAAAATTTTGTAGTTACGTCATTATTTTCCAAAGGTTCGCCAGCATTCCTTAATATCTTTTCTTCCATATCATAATTACCATCATGTGTCAGTTTAAACCCTATTCCTGGAATACTAGGTGGTCCTTCTTTGAGGTCTTCATTAAAAAGTGGATAATGTGCTGCCATTTCTTTATTTGAATATGAATAATTTCAATAGTCTTCAGACTATTAAAATTAAAATTCAGTACCAATTATAGCTTTAATGTTTTGATCATGGTAATATCTTGATTCTTTATGCTTAAGTAGCATTTCTTGCGTTCTCGTAAAATGAAATAGAAGACATAATTCTTGGTGTGTTGTTTCTCAATCTCCAGTTGAACTCTATAGTCAGGTTATTCGTGTCTGTATAATTTTCATGGTGAGCTAGGTTAAAGCAAATGATTGGATATAATTTACCGAAATTGGAATAATTGACCATGCACCCTGCTTCTGGTGTAATGGTGTTGAGTCCAGATTCCAAAAGAGCTGTGTATATCCGATTGTAATCAAAATCCATCATGTAGCTAACAGTTGGAACCCTTACATTATTAACCATCAGCCAACATTCCATATATCTAAGTTGTCGAATAACATGTTGTTCTGTTTTGCATTTTCAAATCTTTCAGTGTATTGTGGTATCACGTATAAGGACAATACTTCGTCTGAAGTAGCATTTATGGAATAAGACCCATTTGAATTCTTTAAGAAAATATTCGACTTTACAATGCTGTATTGGTTCCAGTTTATTTCCACAGGCTTATCTGATAATCTTAACTCCTTAAATTTTGCAGCTGCTGAATTCTTAAACCCAACATAAGGAAGCCAAAATGATAAATCTTCCACAACAACTTTGTAATTCCTATTTTGCTCATCTGTGTACAGCATATTCTGACTATGATTTCTCTGAAACTCAAATTTGACTTGGAACCCTGTTATAACCTTTTTGTATTCATTGAAGAAATCAAATGCGTATTTTAATGGGATCCATATGGTGACAGGTTTGCTATTTCGAGTAAGTTTGCATCTTTCTTTGAATCCTTGATTATACTCGTCGTTAGATCCTAATTTTTCAAAAAATTCAGTTATCTTAGTTGCGTCTACCAAAGTCCCATCATATTTCAAGGGTTTTCTGTCTGCTGTATCCGACGTATCTACGTAGAAGAGCATATTAGTAGCTTCCGAAGTAGAATAATCTGGTGTGAAATGAATTAGACCAAACACATGTCGCATGAGAGCAGAATAATTAATGTTGGTTTCGATTTCAATGTTGCATAATGTAAATCTGTTGGCGTTTATTAAACCACCTCCATTCACGAGAGCTACATTATCATCCGCTATTGCCGTTCCATTACTGTTAACAATTTTTAGCTTTTGTTGTAAATATCTATTAGAATATAAGATATTGGAGTTAGTGTCTTGTATAAAGAAATGCTAAGCGGCATTCTCAGTAGAACTATCGCTATTTTTATGCCTCACTTCTCTATACTCGAGACTTTCGATGTCATCATCGTAATAATAATCGGTGTTGTTTAAATCAAATATTTTATTCATTTATTATAGAAATAATTTTTTTTTACTCTTCGTAATTTAATAGCTGTATTGCTATTAAATCAAAATTTAAAGAAATTTCAGTCCAGCTCCATGTTTTTTCTTCTTTGAAAAAATCTTGTTCAACTTATCGTGGACAAACTGTTTAGCCTTACCTTCTAATATAGAGTGATCCTGTAAAAAAGTAAGGGCATCTGAAAGGAACCCTCTTCCTTGTATCTTCTTACTCTTCCTTTGAAGTCTATGTTTATTCATTTCTTTATTTAGAGGGAAATAAAATTGTATTGTACTTCTTGCTTATTGAGGGGAATTAAATCACTTCTATGGTTTGTTATTCTCATTCTTATTCTGTGAACACTCTCCATCCGAACAGGAAAGAATAGAGGTTTTTCAAATGATTTTATGATTTGGCTGCCTGGACGATTAACGTTCGTAAAGGAATAGATTACGTTTGAGGAGTGAAAGCCGTTGATGTAGGCTCCCTCATCGAAATGTATATAAATGTTATCATTCCCACCGGATAAGTCGGCAATATACTTACCAATCTGTTCAGACTCTTCATATATTTTGGGTTCGAATCCGAATCCTAAAAGTTTATGCAGGTTGTTGCATTTTGTTAAATCGATCTTATACATATCTTTCAACTTGATGGCAATTCTTTGCCGTTCCTCAACTATGCCAAATAGAATTGGCGGATCGTTTCCAAAAATTTCAGCATGTAACGATTCAGCCCTTTAACAGTGTAATTTCCATTTGGGAGTGACAGATCTAACCACTGATGGCCATCATAGGATTAAAACTTCTCATATTTGATATTATCCCAAGAAACGTACGTTGAAAAGGACTGAAGTGCGATCTGTTTAAACCTAAAAGGTCTGGAATATTCAATTGTAAAGTTTTCAGACTTTTCAGAGTTTTTCGAATCCAATATTAACAGTACCATTTATTTATAGATGTTCATTATAGTCACTAGGTTCTTGGGTAAAGGAATATAAGACATCTGCAACAGATTTACCTTTGTTTCCTTCACTAATATATTTCAATCAAAAGTAGCCACATTTGACAGAGGCTGGGTGTTGTACAAAGCTTGAGTTATACCCTATTTTTTTTCCCAGAACTTTGCAGATATTTCTTTATACTGGTAGGAATTTTGTAAACATGTTCTCTAAACGGATCAAAGTACTCTACGAAATTGTTATCAGGATCGTTATAGTAACACACCCAGTGTGTACCAGGTCACGTAACTATGTCCAAATTAATAATACCGTTCTCAAATCGTCTCATCTTTTTAGGTAACAGATCCGAAGTGAAGACACCCCTAAACCCTTTTTCTTGTTTCATATTGTGTTCAATTACTTCGTTGGATATTCCTAGTTTCGATAGATTTCCTTTCCACGGGGCTTTTTTGAGCACAACCCGATCCTGAAATTTTATCCAAAGCTTTCTTTACTCTCCATCCAGCTGCCCCACTTGCGGCACCTAGAGCCAACGTCTTAGCTCCAGCAATTAATGCAGGCCAAAAAGGAGCTAAAAAGGCTAGAAAGCCACCTGTTTTCTTGAATTGTGTCTTGCTGATAGTAATTCTCTTTCGCTTTCCGATTTGAGCTATTTGTGTTTGAGTTAAGTACATGTCATAGTTAGATGGTTTCGTTCTATCTATTTGCAGGGAAACTTCTTCTCCTTTCTGGTATGCAGATTTTAATTTAGCAACCTGATGATCGCTTGGATGCATTTTGGTTTTTACGTAGTTACTCATTTATTTAATAAGAAATTTTTATAGTATTCTTTTACTTGCTCGTTGCTTAGAGTTCCTTCTCTTAATAATGCATCCAGTAAATAAGCGATTTGAACATGTAACTTTTTACTCTTGGATCCATTGCATACTTTATCAGTGAATCGAGCCAAAATTTCCAGTTTATCTTCCACCCCTTTGCCGAGGTATATCCTTTTTTTCCTTTCTTTGTAAGTTCCTCAATCACTCTCGATAATCCTCTAATGTAATAATATGTTCCCTTAAATAATCAGCTTTAGATAATAGTCTGTCTTCTCTTTCCTCATCTTTCTTAGTCATTCGAGCAATCAGACTCATAACGTATCCTTTTTGACGAGCAAATTTTAAGTAGGTACTCTTTACTCTATTGATAACTTCTTGCAAAGCATCCTTGGATTCATTGTACAACTTTGAGGGTCTTGGAAAATTATTTTTCTCTAAAAACTCTACATCCAAATCTTTATCAAAATAGAAGATATCTATAGTCGCTGGAGGCAGTTCAATCGCAAGAGGAATCTTATCAACAGCATCTTTTATAGCCTTAAAATGCTCTTTTCCAGTAACATCTTGTTGTTGAAGTTTCTCGGTTACAGGCTTGTGAAATTCAGACAATGTTTTCTGGAGAACTAATTTTTGTTCAAGATTTTGTTCGTTGTTTCTTCTAATTTCCGCCTGAATCTTAAAGACTTTCAGATCATTTTTAACTTCTGCTCTTAGCTTCTTATTTTGCTCTTTTTGTAAAGCATTCATTTATTAATAAGCAAATCATTTTTTACTGGAAGCAAATTTTTTCTTACTCAAAGCAAAATGTGTTTTACTGGAAACAAATTTTTTTCAACATTAAATAAAGATGATTCAGGTTGGAATAATAACGCCGGTGGTGGAATAATTATTTAGGCAACATCATACTTTTTGGTCACATTGATCTGTATGTGTACCAAAGAGGAACTATGATTGGAGTTAGTTAATGGGATGAGATCCTTGATAAATATGTAATATGTCAATTGCACCCCGTACGCCGGTGCAATTGACAATGATTTCCTTCTGATGAATGATAACGCATGATCTCCGTGAACTGTATTGAAAAATGTCTTGATGGTCTTGGTTTGGAGCGAATGTGGAATGGTCTGCTTGATATTCAGACCTGAATCCCATACAGCATCTATAGCATTATCAGACAGGTTGTTGCTTTACTTTTTGTTCAAGGTCTGTAGGAGAGCTGTGAAACAGCTTATTCCGTGTCCGTCCTTCGCTTCCCATTTCGGCAACTGACAATTAAGTTAACTTAATCGATAGGGGAAGTCGATGCCGCCAATGCATTCATGCTAAGGGTGTGCATATCCATTATTAAAACTCTTTTTTATGTTTCTATGATATTTTACCCAAGAGAACTGTAATTTTTTCTAAGAATGGATTTTTCCAGCGAGATTTCTTTCGTTTGTGCGTAAATCGCTCAAGCATTTTTCTTATGTCAACTTCTACATTGCAATCAATCACTATATATATACATTCTATATACATTCATTTGCATATTAGGCGCAAAAAAACGATAACTTTTGGATTAACTTTTCGAGGCCAGTGTATAAGGAGAGAAAGTTATTATAGACAGCAAGAAATTAAGAATAAATATCAAAATGAAATTTTTTAAGATAAAAAGTAAGTTAATCAATTATAAAATTATTGTGTATTATTCCTTTTTTTTTTGCAACAGTTGCACGAATTATCTAACTCATTATTCACCACATTTTAAAAGAAAATTGAAAATAAAGAATTATTTATGCAAATTACTCAATTTATGAGAATATAATGAACAATGTATAATTATTACTGTTATGGATAGCAAAACGCCGGATAATGACGAAAGTTTTAATTTTATTTTAGGATAAAATAAAAATTGGTTACGCCATTTCAACAATTTAAATAATAATAATAATAATAATAACAAGTTATTGTCGTCAGCGCTGAAAAAATACTTTTAAAATGTGTTATCAGTTTTTGTTATTGACACTAATGGAATATTTGTTCTAGAAATTACATTACTTATTCATAGAATAGCAATAAAAGTGACACTTATTTGTTCAAAAATTTTGATGTCCACGCGAAACTATACAACAGATGTTAAAAATTTTTAATTGATACTGAATTATAAAACTTTATACGTGTAAAATAAATTATAGAAACACACACAATAGGTCGAATGACGCATAACAGTTTTATCGACCAAACGATATCTCAGAAAAATGATGCATTTGGGGTAAATTTCTACAAAAATTTAAGAAAATATGATAATTCGAAATGACAACTATTAAGGAGTATAGTCATCGAATTGCTTAAGAAGGATCATATTTGTTTTTCTGAACATTAACATTGATGTTTCATAAGTCACATCAAATGGAATAGGAACCCAACTTACCCTTATTGGGGCCTAGTGCTAAAACTTGTTTGGGGTTCCCTCTGCTTCACAAAATGTAACTTTCTATTCGATTGGGCAAACAACAACGTAAAATAAAATATCGATTTGATTTGGGAGCCCTCTGATGTAGGGGCCCGGGGTAACAGCCTCGTATCCCCCAGCCTTAGGTAGGTTCTGAATGGAATCATTATATTTTGAACATTTAGCAGTATTAAATTTGTGACAGAAAGTAAGCTTGAAGTTCATGATTAGGAATGATTTCGAATATATAACTATACAATGTGTAAATAATTTTAAATTGTCTGAACTCAAAATTTTATTAGCAAACAAAAAATGCGAAATAAATTATTCAAACTTACTGTATTGAAATTATTTTTAAGGAACATATCTATTACCATTTAAGTGCGGTAAAATCATTTTTTCTGCAGATTACTTGGGTAATACACAGATCAACTAGGGTAATCAATTAAAGTACGGAAAATTCGAATTTTTTCAAATTACACAAGTAATCTGCAAATTATTAGATAATATGCACATCATCGACTAGGCACACTTTAAACAGTAAATGATACCTTTGAGGAAAGAAATAACGTTTTAGTATGGTTAAATTAAACATAATATTATTTATTTTTCGATACTTAAAGAATCAAATACAATCAAGCAATTAATAAATTAGGTGACAGGATCCATGATCAATCGATTAAAAACTTTAATAAAAAGTATCAAACAATTTAAAATGTTTCTAAAATTAAGGAAACATTAACATAATATCAGGTTGGGGAAAAAGTAATATTTTTCGGTATGTGACTGTAGTGATCGATATCTCATGGATCAAACAATTTCAGATTTATGTTCGTTTCCTAAGTGATGTTTTGCACTAAAATAATTCGTTTTCTGTATTTGGTTGGCCCCATTCTTTTGCGAATTACAGGTATTAAAAATGGAAATCAACGGTTTGGTACATTTCAGTTTTTCTTCGATAAAGGCGAAAATGCAAGTCAGGTGGCTGAAATTGTAAACAGTGTTTATGGTCTCGATTCTGCATCAACCAATTACTTGCAATTTGGGTTTCCTAGATTCTGTTCAGATATTTTTGACGTTAAAAATGCACTTCGTGCAGATGCAATGACTATGAAAATGGCGATAAAATCACAGAAATGATCGAAGTTGGCGGGATGTTAACAGTCGCAGCATCCCTAGTTTCAAAAGAGCAACCTTAAAACAGTTTTAAACCTTTTGCACAAAAGGAATTCGAAACAAGTAACATAGTCTTGAAGTTCACGTTCTTCGATTTCTTTTTCCACAATCTAATATTGATTTTTTGATATTACTTTTTATTCTGCACTTTAATAAAACAATCAGTTAAACTGGAAATTGTAGGTGATGTTCACATTAACGGTTTACGAACTTTGGCAGTAATATATTGACTAATAAAAGAAATTTACTTCTGAGAAAATACGGAAAAAAAAGTAAAACAAATTGATTAAAAAATTTTTTTTCACTAAATTATAACTTATACATTATTTATTATCGGGGGAGTGCCATATTTCTTTGTTTGCAATTCGGAACATATATATAGAACTGTGAAAAGACGAGAAGAAAGTTTGGGGGGAAGAAAAGGGTGATGGAAAAAACTACAGAGGCAACTGCACCATCGTTTTCAGAAATTTGTTTGATGTTTATATGTTTAATAGATAAAAAATTATGAGAGGAAAAAATATTTCCACAAATTTTAACTTCATTTGAATCTCTTTAACTGGTAGAGTCCAATTATGTGCTAAGTACAGTGAAGAATGTCAGTAAACACATATTTCATTTGAATTTAGCTTGCATTTTATCACCATTTCTATTAATCTTTCTAGCTTAAGTATTCTTTGACTTGTATAACAAGGGAATGTGCATTTCATTTGTAAATATAAAGTTAGGAATATCCTCTAAAAAATCAATTTGATTGTGATAAGTGTGGCCAAGATGTTATGAAGCTTTCTTGAACGTAAATCGCATAATGCCATTCGGGAAAACATCTCGTAGACAACAGAACGTATTCTTGTTTTGCAAAGAATGAAACCCCAAAAAACTGTTAAGCATCCATTCCGATAGATTGTTGTTCAAAAAGTAAAAATGTAACATTCACTTCCAGTTGCTCAATGATTACAATGGTCGACTTTAGTGCATTACATTCAGAAAAATGCGGTCTTATTTAGACCAAAATGAATTTTGTGATAATAATTGAACTAACAATATTATTTTTGACACATTCGTAACGCTTTATTTTAAAAACAGGGAAAGAGTCTTTAAGTCAGGCTAACCAAGGTCTCGTACCTCTTAACTAATCTTCTGGAAATGAATAAAAAATCGTCTTTATTAAAAACATGATCTCGGAGAAGATTAAAGGTAGTACAACAAAAAAATTAATTTAAGTAATGCTTTTTATTTTCTACCAAGAGATTGCAAAACTAATAATGTTTTTCTGTAGATAAAAATAAAGTATTTAAACTTTACAGCTGAAAAACCCTTATAGTTAGTTTTTGTCAAGGAATTTTTCAAATAATATATTAAAAAAGAAAATGAAATCAGAAAAAAAGAAAACAATGATTGCCGAACAAGGTCAATTTGGTAAATGATCAAGACTCATTTGAAAAATTCATGTGAACTGAAATTAGAACTATGAAACATTAGTTTCCCATAGTTTTCAATCAGTAGACCATTTTGTCATTTTTTTTCTAAGTATTCCTTTTTCCCCCGACATAGAGAAAGAAAAGGCTTCGTTAGCGTGTAATCTACTAGCATGTCTTTCTTAATTTTTTTACTAATGTAAGTAATTTCATTATCTAGAATGCAAATGTTTTTCTACAAACTTCAAAAGGCAAATAGAATGAATATAGTATAATTAGTAATGATAGTATTGTAAAATTGTGACACTAATAATAATTATATATTACCATTACATTTTACTTTTTTTTTTATTTCCGTCTCATGGACATATTACAATAAAAAAAAATGCTTCTTTTCTTATGATTTCGTTACTTGAATATAGCAAATAGTAAACGCAAAATTTTCAGATTCTTCTTTAAAATTAACTTACATAAAGTGAAAGTTAAAATATTTCAATCAATGCAATATTTAGATTCGTAGAACAAGACTAATCGATGTACCTATGAGATTAGCTTATACATTGATAAGAAAAATTCTTTCCAAACAAAAAATTTCCATTTCTTGTTTCTAGGAAAGTAACTTTTTCTGTAAAAATTTTGACTGGTAATTCGCCTTTTCTTTTGTCAAGTACTTGGCTACATTTAGAAAAGATAGAGATCAAGAACTATCATCACAGGTTCTAATCATTGGTATTATGAGAATCTGCAATTCTGACTCACGGTGTAATCTGAGGTTTCCGGTGCACAACGCGGAAGAACTTCATTTCCGTTTCCAATCGCTTATGACACGAACATCTCAAATTTCCTTTCACTCATGATTATTATTTATCTGTATGAAAGCTTTTTTTCCCTTCGTAACTTTTCTCCCTCCTTACGGAAGTGCATCAGATCATTTTTGTCTGATTGATATCGTTTTCTTGACTCTAATTAGATTTCGAGACAGGAAAATTATTATGGAAGGAACGCTAATGAGGGTTATTTTACTATTGGTAAAATGATTCTTTCTTGGTGAACGAATCAAAAGCGCGATTTATTTATCGAAATAAAGTTTTTTAATTTTGTTTCAACATGTTTTTTTTTAAATTAAATATTGTGTTTATTGTTATATTCTATAAAAAAAAAAGAAAATCCTTTTCTTTCAAAGATTAAAATGAATATTTAAAATAATGAAGATACAGAATCGAAAAGATTATTTTTGAAATGTTTTATTTACTAAAATAAGAACTAAGAGTTTTTGGATATAGCAATTCCGCTTTATAAAGTTTTGAACTAGCTTTTTCAGAATAAGAAAATTATACATCTTTTATGGTAAAGAAAAGAAATAAATCATACTTGAAATTTTTCATTTACAACAATAAATACTTAACTTATACTTAAGAAAACCATGGGGCATAATTTTTTTTCGCTTCTGTTATGATAATAAATTCATCTTTTTTGTTGCAAACACTTAAATGGACCAACAAGTTTCATCTATTGTTAAGATCTTTTTCTATTGATAAATATTTATCAAAGAATTCTGCAGTGTGTTCTATATTCATAAAAATATGAACATTACATTTTTGGTCTCTTTTTAAGACTTAAATCAGAGTTAACAATATTATTCACTTTCGAAACTGAAGTTTTATATATTTGCAACGTGCTTTAGTTGTTGATTTTTCTTTTTTAGCATTAAATATCTCTTTGCAATATTAGAAAAAACTGCATTTTTTCTCTGGATAAGTAACTTTAAGAATTTTTTCTTCAGAAGATAGATTATGACGACTTTCTTCACTGACTTATATTTCCTATTGTGACTTTAGAAAATGGAAAACCATTTCTCTTGCAGCATTTTTGAACTACTGAATCAGAATAACCCTCTTCGGAAAAAGTGTGAGGACATTCTTCCACTCATTGCCCTTTTAAAAGCGTCATTTTGCATGTAAACAAAAATTCTTAATATAAAACAATAAATGAAACTTCCAAATACATAACTATTGTGAAAACAAAAAAATTTCATGAAGACATCTTTTTCTTACGTTGTAAAATGTCTAAAAAATATGTGAAAACGTATGAAATAGCATGTGCATTAACATTTAATTTAACTTGTGAGTTTGCACTTAATCTTTTTATCCAAATTTTCACATTACAGTAGTGATCTTCAGTGGATCAAATCAGAATTTTCCGAATATGAGTACAACGTATTTCCCCATCAAGCTACCACAGCCTCTGAAATTTTTTGAGGAATGAATGGCAAAATACCGTAACTTATTTTTGAACTTAAGTGCTGTAAAGTTTTTTTGGTCTTAGCCTCATCTCAACAGATTTATTTTTTCGCTTTTTGTCATCTGTAAATTCGTATTTTGAGTGTTTTTCTACTATGCCATGAATTAACAAATTGATCACTTATATAGTTCTATTTTCAAGTTTCATAAATTAATATTGAAAATTTAACTGTTTTTGTTCACTGCTCCTTAATTTATTTTAACCCAGGTCATCAAATAGTATTCCGATTCACAAACCATGAATGCTCCCCTTCACAAACGAGAAACAATGAAACATGAGTTTTTCAATGGTTTTTAAAAGGCAGGTACTGGCATCGTATACTTCTTCTTAGAGTTGGGTTTGTATGTCATTGGGCACCTCTGCTTTTATCAGCATTTTGTACTATTAACTACAAGCCCAATGTTTTTTAGTTCCAGTTGCTCGAGTCACCCACTGTTTTAATAAAGTCTGATAACCCTTTAATGGAGTCTAGGTGTAACTCTCTAGTATGGATGATGCCTAAAGAAGTTAATCTAGGGAGGGCAAGAGCCTCGCATTCGTAAAGGATATGCTCTACCGTTTCCGTATGACATTTCCAGCTGATAGAGTCTTATCTGGTCAAAGAGTCAGTCATGCTAGCGATAGCTTCCTGATTTTCACCAGAAGAAGATGGTTTGGAGGTCATTTCTATCTCCTGTGAAGGATTCATTGCTGCCCCTTCACTAGTTTGCCTCTGAGTTCCCTTGTCTTTTTCAGCAAGGTCTACTTAAGAGGCTTCACGTGCAAATGCAGAAAGGTTAGTTGTTTCTTGTGTCTTTTCACCCACAAGATAACAATTAATAAGCTCAAGTAATATAACAGTCCACCCAGCATTGCCTGAGTTACTGGGCAAGGCAAAAAAGCTCTAGAAGTTCGCCAGGCAACTAGAGGCTCCGTTAAGACACCATTACCGCGGTGCCAAATAGCCCTACGCACGGGTCGCATAACACCATGGTTTATGGGAACTGGTTCGCGGCCTCTGATTCTATATTCAAGGCTATCCTGTCATTCCTAAAGGACGTTCGGCGATCCACCACCTGCCAACGCACCTGGTAGCTGCTCAGGCCCCAGGATCGTATACTTACTTAAATGTCCAATGAAATTAAATTTTCTGTAATAAGCTGAGTGTTTAAATACTTATTTTGTGATATAAGATATGAAAGAAACATTTCATCTTTTCATTATTGTTAAAAATATATATTAAACAAATTAATGAAGAATTATTTGTAAGTTCATTACATCTGTGAGAATTGTTGAATTTCTACAAATTATATGATAAAATTTTTACACCAAATTTCTATCACTCAAAGCATTTCTTTTCAAATCCATTAGACCGGTCTACTCCATCCCATCGATATCCAGGAGGGATTCCAAAACGATTTGGAGGTGGGGGTGGTCCACTGTACATAGGGTAGGCTAAAGAAAAAGAATCCTAATATTTGAATCCATAATTAAAATATTATTGAAGTGAATCTTTGAGAATTTTGTTAAAAAATAGCAATCCTAAAATTGGAAGCATTTTTTTAGCTTTACATACAACATTTTGATGTATAATTGAATATCAAATATTTAGAATAACATCTTCAATGCTTTAAATACACTTGGAATTACTTTATTGGAAGTATTTATACAATGATAAGTACATATAATATAAAGGAAAGGTAAAACTGATCATGATATAAGCATAATGGATATTTTATATCCCCTTTTAATTAAACTTTTAAAATGTAACACAAAATTCAGATAATGGCAACAAAATTTTAAATATTTATCTATCTTGTTTACAACTAAAACAGTCTTTATATAAAAGATAAAAATGAAAACTATATATAATATATGACAACTAGAATTTATGATGATTATGTTTCAGGTGATTATATATTATAGCAGTTTTCTTTAATAAATTGTCAAAACAGTTATACTAAAATAAGATTGAGATTGTAAGCAAATTAATTAATTGGCTTGAGTGGCCTATATACACATTAACACATAATATTCTAAAACTTAAAATGACAGTATCAAATACTCCATTAAAAATTAAATGATTATAATATAACTAGTAATATATATATAAACTAGTAATATTTCATGTAAATATCATAAATGTAAAAAATCAGAATGAAAATATAAAAAGTAAAATTATAAATGATAGTATTTATATCACTTCAATTTACTTTTTGATGAAAACTGAACTCTTTCTCTAGGAGGTGAAAGATCACCATCCTAGAGAAATTATCTACTACTGTAAATCTAGAATGTTCTCGTTATGGAGATAAATCACTATCAGAATTTTTTTTCCTGCTTGTGTTTGACTTTTTTGAATAGACAGTTTTTCTTTCAGGAGAAAGATCACTATTAAAATCATTACATTGAGATTTGTGATAAGAACTTGAAGAGGATATTCTTTTATGAGATGAAGATTGTTTTTTTGAAATTGTATTTTCTAGTGTTTTATACTCACTTTTCTTTGAATTATTATTATCACTGTTAGAATCATGATGTTGCCTTTTCTCAGTATGAGAGTTTTGTTTTCTGGGAGGAGAAATATCGCTGTCAGAATCATGACGTCTTTTTTCAGTATGGGTGTTTTGTTTTCTAGGAGGAGAAACATCACTGTCAGAATCATGACGTCTTTTTTCAGTATGGGTGTTTTGTTTTCTAGGAGGAGAAATATCGCTGTCAGAATCATGATGTCTTTTTTCAGTATGGGTGTTTTGTTTTCTAGGAGGAGAAACATCACTGTCAAAATCATGATGTCTTTTTTCAGTATGGGTGTTTTGTTTTCTAGGAGGAGAAACATCACTGTCAGAATCATGTCTACGATTAAATCTGAAAGGGGAAAGATGAGTGCCTGAATCCCGTTTTTTGTTAGTTTCATAATGTTCAAGAGTTTTTTGTCCTTCATGTAATTTTTCTCTATGGAATGATTGTACAGAATTAGTAGCAAAGTTCTTTTTTATATTTTTTCCATTTGATTGTAATGAGTTTGATGGCACATTTGATACATCAGCAACTTCAGAATCATCTTCTCCTAAAAAAATAGCAAATAGTTTCAAAACACTTAAAAGGTAAGGTATTTGAATTAAATATCTAAAACTAAGACAGATAAAAATTAAAACTAAAGTTAAGAGAATGATTTTAAATAGATCTCTTAAAAATTTTACAGAAATAAACAAATTCCCAAAAATTAACTCACTTTACAGCACAGGTACTAAGTGATAATTTTTTGGTTAATAATTAAATACATATTTTCTAATTTTTCACAGAAAAAAATAGGTAAAGAAAAATAGACATTATCTGATAATTAAACAATTTATATAAAGATTATATTGAATAAGTGCAAAATAGTAATAAGTTTTTATATATGATTTTTTCATTGAAGATAATAAAATACTAAACACAATTTTAGTTATAAGTACATATCAAATATTAATAGTTTTCTTATACAATATGTTACATATATAATGTCTTTCATTTATATTTGTAACATTAACATAAGTTTTTAAAATTAAAATTATTAAGAATTTTATACTTTTTTACACATTGCAGGATAGAAAAACAATTAAAAAAGCAAATTAGGACTAAAAAATAATTAAAAGAAAATTAGGATTGATTTGATTAATTAAGATAATTTTTGTACACAGAGCCATTTTACATGGAATTTACGTTTTAAAATGGATTTCACACAATTACAAGCACCCACATTTATGAATAAACATATTAACAATAAATCAGGCATGAAAATTCATTCATTTTCAATTACTCACTTTACAGAATTACAATTATGACGTTACAATTTATTTGTTCTTTATTCTCATATAATGAGTGATAAAGTTAAAATAAAATTAAAAAGTAATTAATAAAAAATAATGATTTGATACATTTATTATACTTTTTAAAGCTATATTATCAATAAGATACAATTAAAATAAAAAAATTATCAATTATAGTGTACTTACAGAATCAATACGATAAATTTAACATCTGAATCTTCAATTACATGTTTTTGAAAGTATATTAAGCAATTTTCCGCATATTCCAGTTATAAAATTATCATAATCTAAGGGACTTGTTTTCCCCGTGTGGTGAGCGGGAGTAAGAATAGTCCCAACGTAGCCTATGTGTATCGTAAAAGGCGACAAAAATAGGTACCCAATGCCTGGGGATTATATAAGGGGACTGGTCCTCCAGGTTGGGGGTTAGGCATGAGGTTAACCCCATTACCCCGTAAAAACCTTCGATTTCAAAGTCTGAACAGGAAATTGACTGGTGCCTAACTCGTAGGCGAACTCGGAAAAGATTTAAGGACTTGATTTTTGGTTCTTGGAATGTGTGTTCTCTCTATCATGCTAGAGCCCTGCAGGAGCTTATACAGCAACTTGATAGTTACAAGATGGATGTTGCTGCCGTCCAGGAGATGAGGTGGATTGGCCAGGGTTCCCCAGACAAGAGAACTCATCTATTGTTTTACAGCTGCCACGACAAAAAGTACATAGAGGGAACTGGTTTCTTTGTTAATAAGAGGTTGAAACATCTAATTATGGATTTTAGAGCTATTACGCAAAGATTATGCAAGTTACGTTTTAGGGGGAGGCTTGCAAATTATAGTATTATTAATGTACATGCCCCTACAGAGAAAGGGGATGAAGAGAAGGAAATATTTTATGAAAAGCTCTCTGAGTGTTTAAGGAGCTGCCCACATAATGATATAAAACTTGTTTTGGGTGATTTGAACGCTAAAATGGGTAAAGAGAAAGAGTTCAGACTTATTATTGGTGGCCATAGGGCTCATGAAGAATCAAATGATAATGGTATACGCGTCACTGAATTTGTTATAGCGCATGACCTAGTAGTTGGTAGTACCTATTTTGAACGTAAAAATATTCATAAATATACCTGGAAATCACCGGATGGGGTAACACTTAACCAGATTGATGATGTTCTTGTTGATGCTAGGCATTTTACAAGCTTGATTAATGTTAGAACTTTTAGAGGAGCTAATTTTGACAATGATCACTATTTAGTGTTAGCTAGAGTGTAACTAGAGTAGTGTAGCTAGAGATAAAGTCTCCAATGCCAATAAAGAATGAAGTAAAAAGATAAAAAGGTTTCATTGTAACAAACTTAAAGAGGATATAGAGATCAATAACTATAGAGAGACTTTAGAAAGGAGAATTTCGGAAGTGAAATTGGATATATCTCCAATGTGGCTGATCTTGAAGAAATATGGTACCAATTTAAGAGGGCCATTTCTGATACAGCAGCTGAAATTTTGGGCCACAAGACTAAGGAGAAAAGTAAATATTGGTTTGATGATGAATGTAAAGATGCAAATGAGCAAAAACTTATTGTATAAAAGATCCCTGCAGCATGGTACTAGGGATTTGTTGGAGAAGTACCATAAGGCACAAAGATATGAGAAGAAGGTATTCAGGGCTAAGAAAAGGGCATTTGAAGAAGATAGATTCAAGGATGTGGATAATGTACATGCCCCTACAGAGAAAGGGGATGAAGAGAAGGAAATATTTTATGAAAAGCTCTCTGAGTGTTTAAGGAGCTGCCCACATAATGATATAAAACTTGTTTTGGGTGATTTGAACACTAAAATGGGTAAAGAGAAAGAGTTCAGACCCATTATTGGTGGTCTAGAAGATTAATGAATGCTGTGCATTCTTTCAAGAGGTGTTGAAGAGACTTTAAACCTAAAATCAACTATTGTAGATATAAGGCTGGTGTTAACCTTAGTGAAGGCTCTGAAATTTTGGAGAGATGGGTTTAGCATTTTGAAGACTTGCTAAAGATTACTGATTATACTGTAGATCCTGCGATTACACAGGAGGAAATCATAGATGGACCTTTGGAGCTGGATCTTCCAACTCTGCAGGAAGCATTGCTTGCTATAAAAGAGCTCAAAAACAATAAAGCGCCTGGAATAGATCTCATACAGGCTGAACTGAAAAAGGAGGGCCAAAGGTGTTAGAGCTCTTACATGGAATAATCCAGTATATTTGGACATTCGAGAAGATGGCAGAGGATTGGCTTACAAGCTTGCTTTGTCCTATTTTCAAAAAGGTCGATCTTTTAGTATGTGAAAACTATAGAGGAATAAGCTTATTGTGCATTTGCTACAAAGTTCTTTCCAAGATATTGTTCAAGAGACTTGTCCCGTATATAGATAATATTATGGGCGACTAGCAATGTGGATTATGTACTGGGAAATCCACAGTGGACCATATTTTTTGTCTTAGACAAATTATGGAGAAGTGTCATGAATTTGATATTGATTTACATATTTTGTTCATTGACTACAAGGCGGCATATGATTCTATAGACCGCAATGAATTATTTAAGGCTATGCTTGTTTTTGGTATTCCATTAAAGTTAGTTAATTAATCTTCGGAAAATCTGTTCAAGTGTTGGCATTGCAGATGACATGTTTGAATTAATAAAAGTGACATTTACGATACTCTGAGAATATCTATTACACATTTGTTCAAGAGTGTATCCCAATTTTCTACACTTTACAAGTTTCATAATAACTAATAAGTGGGATATTCTTACTAAAATTTTGAATTGTGTAAGGCCTATGAACATATTTATTACTGTCCCAAACATCATCGAAACATATGTATTCCGATTTAGAGAAGAATGCTTTTGCTTACCAAGAATTCGAACTTAGAAGAAATTACCTCAAAATCAAAAGAAATATATATATACATACATACATGTATATACATACATATATACACACACTCACATCACACACACACATATATATATATATATATATATATATATATATATATATATATATATATATATATATATATATATATATATATATATTAATATATATATATAATATATATATAATATTATTTATTTTTATATTTAATAATAAACAATTTTTATATTTTTCATGGATAAATAAATATTTCGTAGGTTTTGTTGAAATGTTCAAGTTAACCCTTTGATGGTTATGAACGAGCTGAGCTCGCAATCGAATCGTGCTTCATAATGCGCGCAAACGAGTTCCGCTCGGCAGCGTGTTTTCGACCGAAAAGGTTAGAAACGAGTTCTGCTTGCGTAGTTAAATTTTCCCCCAATGCGCGCTGACGAGCTGAGCTCGTTCGCCAATATTATTTTGCATTGATAATGTTACAAACGAATCCTACTCGCAAATTTAGAATGAATTTCTTTTCATAATGATTGAAGTTGTTTATATTTTTACCTTGTTGTTTATATAGCCATTTTGGCATGGTATTTTGAGTGTAAAGAAAAATGGCTCAAAAGCGAAAGTTAAATGATATTGATTATGACGATGATTATGATTGTGATTCAGAAAGCTTATCTAGTTTTGAATCTGATGACGACTTTGTTCATAATATATCAAGCTCGGAAGATGATTCAAGCGATGAGGAAGATTTTTCGAGTGTACGTCACTGGTGTCAAATTGATTCAAGTTCTCCCGCTCCTAGCCGATTTAGTTTTACTGGTGATGTGGGAATAAAAGCTTGCGTGACAAATATTTTGGATCCACTTGAGTACTTTAGTACTGTTATGCACCATTATGTGTAATTCCATGTTTTAAAGTATATCACACTCAAAAAGATTTTTAGGTAATTACTGTATCGAAATGTTTCATAAAGTTTTACATTAGTTGTATTTACTTAGACTTTTCAATTTAATATTTGTATAAACTTGTATTTATATTTAACGATTATTATTTATAAAATTGGTTATTATCATTTATAATTTACTATTTACAAATTATCATTTATTAATTATTTTAAAGTACTTAAAAACTTGTATTTATGTATTAAAAGTACTTTAAGAATTTTATAAAACGCGCGAGGTGAGCTATCCACCCCATCGCCACAGAAGGGTGACATTTCCGGAAGAACGGCGGAGGAAAACAGCTGCGAATTTCGACTGCTGTTTAGTCGCAGTACAGCGCGATTTAAGTAAGCGAAAACTGCTACTTTTCCTAACCGCTAAAGGGTTAATTCTGCATCCAAAATCAGTAATCAATAAACTTAGAATCAAATATAAAATTAAGAAAAACAACAAACTTTGAGAAGTTTTTATAAAATAAAGATTAAAAAATATGGAATTGAAGAATTTTGCAATAGCTATAGATATGTATTGCAATATCATATCATGTAGATATACTTCTTGAAAAATTGCATCAAAAATAGAAATAAAGAATTAAAAAAGTAATCATCAGAACCCCTCGTATGTAGTAAAGGGGAAAGAAATGTCCCTTCTCGCGCCAATTTAGAAGCATATTTTTACAGGAAGATACTGGATACTAGGAACACCTGCAGCGTTTGCTGGGGGTGAGGGAAGGGAACACACAAATTATCTGATAGAACTGCGAAAAACCAAACTTCAAATTTTAGTGTGTGAGAAGGAGCTTGTTGACTAAAGCATGCAATTGATTGGATTGATTTTTCAAACAACCAAGTATTCATCCGCCATGTGGGCGTTGCTAATTTTTGCAAAAAATTTTAAGTTTTATGTATACAAATAAAAAAAATTCTATCGTAGATAAAGTAAAAAAAAAATTTGTTGGGATTTATAAATATATGTAGATATTACGTCTGTTTTTAAAATTTCTAAATTTTTTACCTTTTTTAAGTTATTAATGTTTTAAGCATATTATCAAATTACTGAGCCAATTTAAACATAGTTAAAATAATTTTAAAAATAAATTTCAAAACAAAATAAATTATTCTTTTTGTGCATTAGGAAAACCAACAAAAAGTGAAGGTCTAGCAATAATAGAACTTGAGAAATATTCATTTAAATTTCTCCATAGACTTAACATTAGCGCTCGTTTTCAATATGGCGCGGAAGGAGTCCCCTTAAGGTTAAACTTGAGCATATCATCAAATTCCATAAACATATTGTCAAATTCATGAGCATAAAATTTGTGAACCACATATGTAGAAGGTAATCCTTATCATTAATATTTAAAACTTTCAATCATAAATCTTGAACTAGAAAAAAAGTAGGATGAGGTTGAGATGGATGAACTGTGCATAATGGAATTTTAAAATCCTAAAGTAACTAATTGGAGATTAATTGCAAAAAATAAATAAGAATGGAAGAAAGCTTTGAGGAAGGTTCTAGCTCATCAGGGGCTGTTTTGTCAATAGAAGAAGACTTTTCAATACCAAGCCATAAAAGTTCTTGCACCTGTTTTGCTATCGGCAACTAAACTTAATTATACAGAAATATTAATATTTTGTATGCCAATATTTGGACAATCTGCAACTTATCCCTTAATAAATAAAGTAAAAAAAATGAAATTATCATGAAATAACCACATAGAATTATTTACTTTATGTGTGAATATTAAATGAAATACTTACCTAGGTATGACAGATTTTGTACTCTTAACTTTCTTTTTACGTTTTGTATCTTTGTCATTATCAACAAACTTGATCCAACTTTAAACAAAATACAAAATATTTGTAATTTTTTAGAATAATTATTAAGAAAAAAACAGAAATTTTAAAAAAGAATCTACATAGTACAGTGTTAAAAAAAGATTAAATGAATTTTTCATTAATCTGAAATGAAAATGAATTATAATTCTATTAAGCAAGTTCAAATTAACTGTTTTTACTAAAAATTTTAAAGTTATTAAATTTAAGTAAAAAATTCATTTAATCTTAATTAAACACAGAATTTAGTGATAACCATAGATAATTGAATTTTGCAGGTAATTAAAGAAATGGATAGAAAAAAGGATTCAATTGTAAAACAAAATATGAAAAATTTAACTTGTAAACACATTTCAACATATTTTGCACAAATATATATAATTTTTTTTTATCTTTTTTTTGTAGAATTAATCATAATGATGAAAATTGTTTATAGTGTTTCCTATTATTTATAATTTAACATCAAATAGAAATAAATAAACTTGTTTATTTATTCCTTTTTGTTAAAAATATAAATTCATTTTTGTTGAAATAAGTTTAAATAACAAATCATTAATCTAGTATTTACATTCATCTAGTATATACATTATTATTATTTTTATAAAACAACTTTATAGATACACTAATAACATCTAACACATAGAGAACAATTATTTCCTCCTATCTATATTAGAAATTATCAGAATTGTTATGAAACTGAAATGTTTCAGTATTTATTAAATTTCAATATAGATTCTTTATTCCTGTAATTCAAGTCAGAAAAAATAAAAAATATTATTGCAAACTAAAATCTAACATGTGTATTTCATATTTCCGTTGCCCTAGTCTATTTGAAATATATGTACACTCATTTTTTTAATTTTCTTATATTTTTTAAATCTTGAGTCAAACATTTTTTTCTAAGTGAATCAGTATCACCAAACTTCAAAATAATAGGATAAAATAAAAAGTTACTTTCATTTGTTCCGTAAATATAAAAATCATTAATTTGGCAAACATGGTGTTTGTCATTCGTTAATGCAATTTTAATTGTTTCTTTATGATAATATTTGTTAATTAGTATTTATTGCAATGTACACAGCTCTTTGCGATCCACTATTGCCTAATTCTGTATTAATTCTATTTTATTATTAGGTATAATATATAAATCAGAGAATAGAATAAACACATTTTTTTCTGTGATTACAAAAGTGTAATAATAAGGGGTTCTTCATTACCATAGGAAAATATTAGTATAAAAAACTTATCTTATTAGTAAAAACATGTTTGTGCAAATAACACTGAATTTGTTGAATTTCAATAAAGGATGGTTAAGCAATTAAGAAATTTTAATTAAGATTGGAAGTCCTGGTGTTTATAAATGCCTAGTATTAAAAACACTACTGTAAATATTTATTATCAACACACCACTCATGTTTCTTTATATTGTAGCTAAACTAATATATAGGTGAAAGTATAATTTTTATAGTTATAAGTTTTTAAAGAATTTATTCTTGTTTCTGATGCATTAAAAAATTAACAATGAAACTCATTTTAAAAGACAATACTTTTTCAAATTTAGATGCTAATAAATCAAGTAGAAATAAAATCAAAGAACTTTTTTAATATGATTTCACTAACACATGTTTTATACATCAGGAATTTCCTCAATTTAGATTTAGTTTAGATTAAGAATCACTTCTACTATTTTTATATTATAAATATTAAAACAAGCATGGGGGTGAGTGTTCCCCAAATAAGAATTTTAGATATCAAACTAATATTTAAAAGGCATATATTCTTGTAAAATAATTTATTTTCATTTTATTTTAAGAGTATTATAATAAACTGATTCAGATTATTTTGTTTGGAATTGTATCATTTAATGCTTACTTTACTTACGATTATAACATCGAGAAAGCATTGGTTAGTAAAATTTTGAATGACAATTTTTGTCCCTGAAGATCAACTAAACTGGAACAATACACAATAAAGGTGCTTTTTAATACAATTTTACTACTGGACACATCTTTCACAATGACTTATATATCTTTTTAAATGTGTACAAGCAAATATGTAATGAATGCTTTCAATAAAACTTAATTTCCCTTTGTTTTTCATTAATTTTTTTAAAATAATCAAGTGAACTTAATTACTACTAATTTTACTCATTAAAATACAGAAACTTTATTTTAATATAAAGAATTAATATTGCCACTTATGAAATTAAAATAGGAATACATTACGGGAAAGAAAAAAAACGGATAAAAATATTTTTAATGTAAGGTATTCATACTTCAAGTCTAAAAAAATGAAATTAAAAAAAACTATTTTATTTTCAAAAATTAAAAATAAAAATTTTTCATTTAAGAAAAGTTATTTCCTAAGCTAACCAATGCTACTAAATAGCAACTAAATTATATTTCACAATTATCTTGGAAATAATATATTTTTTGACCATCTTCTAAAAAATATGATATTAGGGAATAAAAATTGAAAACACAAAAAATTATTATTTTTTGGTTAAAAATTGATTTTTGAATTTTGCTTTTTTAAAAATGATATTTTCTGAAAAAAATAAACAGAAGTAGAAATAATTTGAAAGATCTACTGAAAATCAGTAGTTTACAAATTGTATAATCAATCTAAATTCAACCAGTTTTTCATTACATTATGTATTTTCACAAAAATAATTAAATACAGTAAAATTTAACAAATTTCCCTTATTACTTCATTGATTGCATTTTGATATTTTGAACAGGTCAAATTTATGAATCCTTCCTGAGAATATTTTAATCACCTTATAATTTATTAACCTCTTATTTGCATTTATATAAGAAAAAATAGTGTTAAGAATGTAGTTTTTTATATTTCAAGAGTGTGAATTAAAAATTTAAATTCCCAAATTAATTCAATAATTTTATGGAGCTTTATGTTAATCCTTAGAAAATATTTCAAAAATACAAAATATCTTTAGATAATATTTTATTAAAATTAAAATTCATTGCATCATTATTTATAATTGTTTTTGGATGATTCTTCATAACATTGCAAGTAAATTTATCTCCAATGAAGTTTGAAATGAACTGGGGAAGAAATCATAATGTTCTAAAATAAAAATTACAAGTAGTACAATATAGTCCTTTTGTGGTCCCAGCACCTTAAAAAAAACCCTTTTTGCTTGTTTCTATAAATGTTTTCTATTAAATAGCTAAAAGTGCCACGAAAGAGATGTTCCAAACAATATAAACTAAATAAAACTTATAACATAAAGTACTAAAAATAAACAAAACAAGTTCAGTATCCCCATACACTGATTTCTCGCCAAATCTGGTAACCGTTGTTTACATTGTAGTGTTGCCGATTTCAGCTTTTGTTTTTATTATAGTGTTGCCAAATTTAGTTTTTGTTACTATTTTTATTTTTTCCTTGCCAGATTCCGTTTTTCTCGTGTTTTAAATAATTTTTACGTTATATATGTGCTTTTTTTTAGTGGCAATAGCTTTTTAGTTTCACTTCGAGAACTTTCTTTGCTAATTGTTCTACGTTTTAATTGCTAGCCATTTTAATTTCGTTCACTTTTGCTGCTGGAATCGGTGGATTTCCCGCTGTTGTGTTTCGTTGTCGCCAGTGTCCAAACATCGTAAATTTTTCTTTTTTACTATTTCTTTTTCATTATTATTTTTATTTGGTTTAATTTTAATACATATTTTTATATTAAATGATATATTTTATTTTATGTATTTAAAACCGTTAAATATTCTTTTTTTCTTATTTCGTTTTCTTAATTTATTATCATCTTTTTATTGTTTTAATTACTTTATTTTTTGTTTTAATTTAAAATGTCTCATATTCATAATATTGTTGAAAAATATCAACAAGTTATTTTAGCAAAAATTAAAGATAATAATGATGGATTATTGCTCAGGATTCCAAATTATTAATTAATTTAGGATTCGCAAATATTAATTAATTTTTAACGGAAATTGGATTTGGAGAAGGTGTAATTATTTTATTTAAATTCTATAGCTTACATGTATTTTTTTTATTGTATTCGTGTTTCATTTTTATTTACTTAAAATGTGTATATATTTAAAAAATATTTTATTCATGTTTTTTTTTTAAATTTAAAAAATGTATATATTTGAAAATAAGTTTTTGCATGCGTTTTTTTTAAAATTTATAAAGTGTATACATTTAGAAAAATATTTTTGCATGCTTTTTTTGTAAAATTAGATAATTATTTTTACTGAAATGTGACACTGGTGACAAACGAATAAGTCGAAATAAATCGGCATGTCAGCTTAACTTCATATCAAGTAAGTCCATTATTTATATTTATTTCCCTTTTTAACTTTTCTGAAATGCATATTTTTCGATCGAAATTAGGGAAATTTTCCGTTTTAATAAACGCGCGCCTAGCTTGGCGACAAAAAAATTCGCCGCGTCGCCAAGTGTATGGGGATACTGAACTTGTTCCAAATAAACATAATACTAATAATAATTTGTTTAAAAAATATCAGAATTTAATTTCTGATAATTTTTAAACAAATTATTCAGTAATAATTATGGGTAATAATTTCAAAGACACACTATACCAACTTCTACACATTCACTAAGTTTTAATTTCTATTTATTTCATACATAAATTCTTACAACAAGTATAAAAGAACAGAGTTTTGACTCATATTATAGTAAATTTCAATCAAACACACAAAGAATTAACATGTGGACTTAAATTATTACATTCATGAGTAAACTAACTTTAAAAACATTGATTTCCCTTTCATTAAGTGGTGAATCTAATCAATGATCAGTAAAAATTCATCGAATTTTCACATTAAAAAAATATTTCATAATTATTTATATAGGAATTAAGATTTGACAAATCATTGTTATGATTTCGCCTAATAATCAACATTGCTCCGTTTAAACTAACGGAAAAGTAAAATTTCAGAAGGAAATTCTTCCTTCTGTAAACACGCATCTTTAATTACTTATGATTTATACAATATTTATATATTGAAAAGAATTTTAACTTACCTTAATATTTATAAATACATCCGCTATAGCACGAGGCAAAAGTGTCTTCAGCAGCAGCAGCAGCAGCAGTGGTGTGTCTAGTAGAGATGGCCGTTATTTAATGGAACTGTTATTTAAGAACCGTTATCAACAAATAACCGTTGAATAAATAACGCGTTCTTCAAAAATTATGTTATTAAGATAACGTTTTTCTTTTCCTTAACTGCTGAAATCGTTCCTGTAATGGTAACTTCTTAAAGTCGTTACGGTATTGTAGAACGTTTCCACATTATGTTATTTTGTAGCGTTAAAGCTGTTCTCGTTGTTTTGTAACGTTAAAGCTGCTCTCGTTGTTTTGTAACGTTAAAGCTGTTCTCGTTGTTTTGTAACGTTAAAGCTGTTCTCGTTGTTTTGTAACGTTAAAGCTGTGCTCGTTGTTTTGTAACGTTAAAGTCGTTATCGTTGTTTTGTAACGAGAGTTTTTCCGAAGTCGTGTTGGCAAGGTAAACTGTAACCGTACTTGGTATATTTTGGCGACGTTTCTTATTTATTACAAACCTAAAGAGGTAGTCTGAAAAGGGGTGTGGTGAATGGCGTTACCTAGTAGGGCGGTTGTAATAATGTAAGCAAATGAGGAAAACGCTAACAGAAATTTTATGAATCGAAAAGCAAATGAATGCAATAATGTTTAAAATCGCTTTCTATAATGATACATGTATTCAATTTTTTCTCTTTAATAAAAGAAATTAAATATTTTTGAATCATAAATTGTTAATCACAGAATAATTGTAAAATTTATCTTTCTTTTAAATTGCATAAAATGTGTATGGAATAAATTCTGTAAACAAAATAGGTCATTTATCTAATTATTTCTAAAATTAAATTTCTAATCTTATTTTACAATTTAATTTACTTTATCTAAAACCATGTTAATAATAAATTTTTATTTTATCAATTTAATTTGCCATTTATTTGTAGCTTCAGAATTTAAATTGAGTATTTAATTTCAAATCCTTTAAAAGTGTGGAATTAACTATGTAATAAAATGAAACTAATAATTGGAATAAATGTTTAAAGATTTGTACTCATCCAAAGAATAGAAAATTATTTTTTTGATAATCACCATTTATTGATTAGAAGTGAGCAAAATTATTTCTTTATTACTCCATCTATTACACAAAAATGAAAATATATTATTAATACTCATTCTAGAAAACAGTAGTTTTATGTATCTGTTTTTAATCGTATCTTTTACGCATAAGTTTACACAAAAATAAGGCAGATTTTGAAGTTCAAATTTGATCAAATATTTAAAAATTGTTAATGTCCTTGGACTGGAAAAAAATTATTGTCAGATCTGATAGTCATAGTTAATAATTTAATTTTTCTTGCTTATGGTATTTATATCTTTATAGAGTATTATAAGATTAATGTAATTTTCTTAAATCTAAAAATTAAAATTTCCTTTTGAATAAGCAATGTTTTTGCCTTATTTTAAATTATTCTTTCAAAAGAAAAATACTCATTTTAGGAAATATGTATTCAAAGAGAAATTCTCAATATAAATTATTCAAAAGTTGCTTGTTATAAAAGTATTTACCTTCAGCTAGTAACCAAATATAATTTTTCCATTATTTTCAAAGAGTGTATAAAATATGAGCCAAATCACAAATACTGAATAAAATAAAATTATTTTTCTTTCAGTAGATATATCGTTTAAAATTTAAAAGACATTCAATTTTTCCTAAAATTATAGCTGATTATTTAACTAACTTAAAAATTAATTTTCAAGATTCATTAATGTTGTAATTTTCAATAGTTATCCTAGAACAGAATTTAAATATTCATACAATTAAATGAATTTCAATAACCTAAATATAAATTGCGATTTATTAATACATTGTAATTATTTCTTGTCAAACTTAATTCTTTATGCACAAGAATAAACCTACAAATTGCACGGATGTTAGTAATAAGAGTTGAAGACAAATATCCATAATTATTGAAAATAGTTTTTTATAAATTGATTTTTAGTTGTTACAACCCTTTAGTTTCTTTTGCATATTTGTAACTACTTATATAATCTTATGAACTTGCAAAACAAACTGTATAAATGAAATAATTAAAAATCAGTTAAATAAATATATACTTATGTGTCGAGATTTATGTGATCTGGGCAAAAAACTTGGAGATTAAATTATAAGCTCAGCAAATGTTACAAAATAAGTGGTTTTATTGCATTAACAAGAGTTAATATCTTATATTTGAATGATTTGGGGTTTGAATAATGAGAAATGCTGAATATGCTATTGCAAAAAATTAGTGATTAGTAACTTCAACATACAAATATACACAATAAATATATTTAATTCACAGGTTTAATTCAAAAAAATTTATTCCTTTATTACACATATTTAATTTTGGTAAGTAGGAGAATACATATGTAAATTATAGTATTTAATGATACTTATGTAATATGTTTTATACTTTCAGATAAAAGATATAAAGTATAAATTATATAGTATAAGTAGAATAAAGATATAAAGTATACTTATTGTGTTACGTTATTTACAAATATAAAAATCAAAAACTCTTTTATTTTTAGTTATTTTTACTAACAATAAATGTTTTTGATTTTTATATTTGTAAATGCACGTCTATTAATGCCGATGAAATACTTTTAATATTTGAAGTGCCAAATTGCAAAGAATTATTTTTTGAATCATTTTCCATTATATAATAAGACAATCGCTTTATAAAATTATCAGAAAAATCCTAATATAATTATGAACGAAATACCTTAGAACAAGAAAAACGCTGCTAAATATGCTACGTTCACTCACATGTCATAATGATGTTTATTTCTCCACCTTAAATTTTTCCCAATCACATTTTCCCCGGGCAACGATAGCTCCGCCTACAGCTCATCGTAGCTGGGTTACCATGCTAAGACTGTAATCGCTTAGATTTGGCGAAGAAGGCGATGAAATGTATCATTTGGCGGAGGCAACACGAGTACCCGTATATCCCCCGTAGGTTTAAGGCCAAAATCGTTGTTTCGCAACGAAATTTCAAGTTGTTATTACGTTGTTTTGGTTTCTAACATTGACATTGAGTTTTCTCGGGAACACATTCCAATCTTTTGCTTGGCCCGTTACGTTGCTTAGCAACTAAGAATGTATACTTTTCGGTTCCTCACTTTGATGAAGGAAAGTTAACTGAAAAGCCGATGCATGAATAAATATATTTCATTTCAAAAGAGATTAAAACATTTGTAGAAATGAGGATTTTTAAAAATACATTTTATGTTAATATTTTACGGGCATTTTATTTATTTTCAGCCTTTATTTATGATTTTTGTGAATTTTAGCAAATTTTTTATTAAACTGAAACATTTTTTTAGAAACTTGAAACTATGCTCGCATATCAAAGCAAACGTGAAATATTTTAAATTCAATATCTAATTTCGGGAATTAATTTTTATAAATTAAAAAGATTAAAAGAAGAAACTAACGTACCATTCGATAAAATTTGGATCAAACTAATACAATATACATATATATAATTAAATTTGAAATTTACTTTAAGAATTAATATATTGTAAAAATAATTTTTTGACACTTTTTTTCATTTATTGAGTAACATAATTTTTTAAAATTAATTTATATAAATAAAATTTTAATTATTTTAAATGATAATATACTTGATTACATTAAAATAATATTCTTAATGTAATAAATTTACAGTCCTAAAAATGTATTTGATATACTGGAATAAAAGAATTGCATCATATTTCTTGTAGAAAGCCATTTATAAAATTTGTTTTAAAATAAAAAGTATTATTGTTGTTAAGTAATTAAGAATCATGATAATAAATGTTGCAATGTATATAATTATATTAAATTAATTCATGTATATTTGTAAATGTAGTTGTATTTATTTAATATTTGAAAATAAAATCACAATAAAATTAACATCCTACGTATTACAGCTGCAAATTCTAAATTTTCATCATTTATTTTTCAGGTTAAATAGTAATTATGAGTAAAAAAATTGTTCATTAAAAGATCTTTTCTGTAGTTTTATTCCTATCTAATTTCAATATAAATCTTTAAATATAATTAGCTCTACTCATGCCATAGAGTTATATCTTAAGGCCATTATGCACTGGACAGTTTACATTAAACATTTGAGCAATATACATTTTACTAGCACATTTCAAATTATCTTTCCAGTACATTTTTAACAGTATTTATACATTTTTTCAGTACATTTTTAACAGTAGATATATAATTATAGTTATATTATTTCTTTATGTGGATACTATTTTCTGTATTTTTAATGCGTGTTATTTCTCGATATATAACCTATGATATTATATCATTATTGTAAACATACATGTCTTTCAAGATAAGTGTCTGAGAGTTTTCCAAGTTTACTCCCTTGCCTAGACATTTGCAGTCTATTTATTTAAAACATTACTTTAAACATTTACATATTAAGGTATCTTTTCTTCAATTAAATTTCAAACGAATAAGAATTACATTAATTTGAAAGACTATAATAAGTAAATAACTATGGAATTTTATAGACATATATTCCTCAGCAATCATAAAAAGAAATGACAAGTAATAACTGTTTTTATAGTATGTAAAGTAAAAATGTTAATTATGTTTATTAATTTAATTTATTTGAGTTCTTATGATATCAAAAGATACTTGCAGATCAAACAATACAAATTAAAAAGTTTATTAGTTGATAAAATTCTTCATTTACAACAAAAACTTTTGTATATGCAAATAATTTTAAAAACTGTAAATTTATGTATTGTGTCAATAGTAAAAAACTGCATCTGAATTATTTACTGTATTAATGTGTTTATCTATTTTACAGAAGCAATTTTCGTACATTTTTATTTTAAAATACTGTTTAATTGTTAGTACTTTAAATTCACACACACACATTTTATTAATACAAAATAGCTCTCTTATTTTTACTTCTCCGTGAGGAGTAATTTCATATAGTAAAAATATTTAAGATAAATACACAAATGAAGCATATAGAACAGTGAAATCATGTGTATGAAGTAAAATTCTATAACTTATCATAAAGGCAAATTCCTATATTCGAATATTTTCTCGTAGGTACTAAATATTCTGGTTTACATATACAATTCTTTATTTTTAAAGAAAATATTATTTTCTATTTATGTTCATAAATATGTAATTTTATAGTATATGACATCTGTATTGATCCGATTTTCCTTTTATAACATAGATTTATATGAAAATTAAATTCAATTAAAATGCTTAATATTGAAAAAGAAATTTATATGAAATAGTAAAATATAATTAATTATTAAATATAAGTTAGTTTAATGTATATCGCTGGTTAAATTATCATTAAAATGATTTCACTATTTGAAAACTGTGGGTTCGATACTGATGTTACCATAAACAGTGATGGATGGTGCTCTTTGGATATTGATTAATCGCATGGTTTATTTATAAGTTGATAAGATAGTAAAATTAAGAAATTTCCATCAAAATTCAACTTTTTAATTATATTGTGCCTCTAATAAGAGAAATACTTTTTCAAGAAGATATATTTTAAGATTTATTCGAGCATAAGTGATATACTCAATAGTAATCTTTAGTGTAAAAGAAACATCAGTTAAAATTTATAAGAATTTATAATAGAAATTACATTGAGGAATAAATTAAATTCATCTTGTGAGAAACTGAATTATGCTTGGTTTAAAAAAATTCAAATTTAGACATATTTTATACATTAAAGTAATAAAATATATTAAGAAGGAGTTAAGATCATTGGGAAACAAATTATGTAAATACACATTACTTAAGAATTTTTAACTGAAAAAAATCAATTGACAGTAAAAAAATTATAAATCTTTTTTAATCCATTGCAATTATTTTAAAAAATAAGTAAATGAAAATCAGTCTAGACTTAAATGTTGAATTTCGTATAATAAAGTAGGAAATTATTAAAAAATTAATTAAAGAATATAACAAAAATCATTAAAATTTCTTTCAGTAAGTGATTTTCGATGCTCAGTTACTAAAATTCACCTTACACCTCATTTCCTCCAAAAACCAGTTTTGTCACCCCACGAAAGCTTCCTTTCGCTCCATAGAATTTCCAAGAAGGCCAAAGGGAACGGATTTCTTGGAATAACTTTCCAAAAAGCCGTTATTTGATAACGCTTTCTAGAACATGTTATTTCTTTGGAACGTAACGTTGATAACTAGTTATTAAAAAATAACTGCTTTTGCCATCTTTAGTGTCTAGAAATGGCAGTTATTTAATGGAACTGTTATTGAAGAACCGTTATCAACAATAACTGTTTAATAAATAACGCGTTCTTCAAAAATTATGTTATTAAGATAACGTTTTTTTCTGTAACTGCTGAAATCGTTTCTGTAATGGTAACTTCTCAAAGTCGTTACGGTATTGAAATACGTTTCTACATTATGTTATTTTGTAACTTCCGGAACTTTAAAGCTGTTCTCGTTGTTTTGTAACGTTAAAGTCGTTATTGTTGTTTTGAAACTTCCGTAACATTAAAGCTGTTCTCGTTGATTTGTAACTTTAAGGCCGTTATCGCTATTTTAGAACTTTTGGAACTTTAAAGCCGTTATCGTTGTTTCGCAACGAAATTTTAAAGTTGTTATTACGTTATTTTGGTTTCTAACATTGACATTGAGTTTTCTCGGGAACACATTGCAAGTTTTTGCATGGCCCGTTGCGTTGCTTAGCAACTAAGAATGTATACTTTTCGGTTCCTCAAGTTGATGAAAGAAAGTTAATTGAAAAGTGGATGCATTTTAAAAGAGATTAAAATATTTGTAAAAATGGGAATACTTAAAAATAAATTTTATGTTAATATTGTACGGGCATTTTATTTATCTTCAGCCATTATTTATTATTATTTTTTATGAATTTTAGCAAATTTTTTACTAAGCTGAAGCATTTTTTAGGAACTTCAAACTATGCTCGCATATCAAAGCAAGCGTAATATATTTTAAATTTAGTATCAAATTTCAGGAGTTAATTTTTATAAATTACAAACACATTAAAAGAAGAAGCTAACGTACCATTCGTTAAAATTGGGATCAAACTAATAATATATATATATATATATATATATATATATATATATATTACTATATTATTAGTATATATATTAGTATATATATATATATATATATATATATATATATATATATATATATATATAAAATTAAATTTGAAATCTGCTTTAATAATTTATACATTGTAAAAATAATTTTTCACACTTACAATTTTTTTATATTTATTGAGAAAGCATCATCATAATTTATTAAAATTAATTTATATAAATAAAATTTTAATTATTTTAAATGACAGTATAATTGATTATATTAAAATAATATTTTAATGTAATAATTTTACAGTCCTAAAAATATATTTGATGTACTGGAATAAAATGATTGCATTGTAAGGACAACAGTTTGTTATTTTTGCCACTAGATGGCTGCACCTGTCACACAATTTCTTTAAATTGATTGAATGATGTCTGACAGGGTTATAAAGCAAACAAATTAATTCTATTTCCTTAAGTAATAAATGTTAAGTTTATTTTATTCAAAAGTAATTAATTATTGTTAATTTTTTTAATAATTGTAGTAATTTATATTTAACTGTTTTGTAATTTTACATATATATCTTTTAACTGTTTATCTTAATGTTAACTGGAAACCGAACTGTACTTGAAAAAACATGTTTTTAGAGATGGCAAAAGCAGTTACTTTTGGATAACTAGTTATCAGCGTTACGTTCCAAGAAAATAACATGTTTTAAAAAGCGTTATCAAATAACGGCTTTTTTGAAAAGTATTCCAAGAAATCCGTTTCCTTTGGCCTTCTTGGAAACCCACACAACCAAGTACGTCTAATGGACGTCCACGAGAGGTCCACCATATCCAGTGGACGTTATGGATGATAAATAGACGTCTGTTGGACATCCATGAAAGGTTATTCAGTGGATGTTTGCTGGTCGACTACTATGGATGTCTAATAGACGTCTATTAGACGCCAATTTATGGACATTAATCCTGGATAAGTGTGGATTAAAAATAGACGTCTATTGGACGTTCGTTGTAATCTGGACTTCGATGAAGTATCCACTGTAACCGAGCGGCCATCTTGGTTAGACAAGAAAAGCGCTTATTTCGTATTCCATACCATAACTGATAAATGTATTTCTCAATTTTTTATATTTAAGCTATATTATTTTCTTAATCTGAATTTAAAAGAAGAAATGGGATCTTGTGTGTAGTATTCGGATGCACTAATAAAAGGACCAAGAAATTGGAAGGAATAACATTTCATAGGTAAGAAACATTTTGTGCTCTGCTAAGTATTGTTTATTCGCAGTTTGCTTAGCTATCGTTATATTATTTAATGTATTAATAATTGCAAAAAATTGCATTACGTTAAAGATAGTTTAATAGTTATTAAATTATATTATTTTTAAAGTAATTTCTAGTTTAAAACAATATTGAAATTCATGTTGTATACATGGAACCATAAAGCAATAATTAACTCTATACATGCTTTCTAAGCCTTCCCACACAACCAAGTACGTCTAATGGACGTCTACGAGAGGTCCACCATATCCAGTGGACGTTATGGATGATAAATAGACATCTACTGGATGTCCATGAAAGGCTATTCAGTGGATGTTTGCTGGTCGACCACTATGGATGTCTAATAGGCGTCCATTAGACGGCAATTTATGGACATTAATCCTGGATATGTGTGGATTAAAAATAGACGTCTATTGGACGTTCGTTGAGGATGTAATCTGGATATTTATCTAATAGAGCGCGGCCATCTTGGTTAGACAAGAAAAGCTCTTATTTCGTATTCTATACCATAAGTGATAAATTTGTTTCTTAATTTTTGATATTTAGGCTATATTATTTTCTTAATCTGAATTTAAAAGAAGAAATATGATCTTGTGTAGCATTCGGATGCACTAATAGAAGGACCAAGAAATTGGAAGGAATAATATTTCACTGGTAAGAAAAATTTTGTGCTCTGCTTAAGTATTGATTATTCGCAGTTTGCTTAGCTATCGTTTTATTATTTAATGTATTAATAATTGCAAAAATTACATTACGTTAAAGATAGCTTAATAGTTATTAAATTATATTATTTTTAAAGTAATTTCTTGTTTAAAACAATATTGAAATTCATGTTGTATATATGGAACCATAAAGCAATGATTAATTCTATGCATGCTTTCTAAGCCTTATGTATGGAACATCGGTATTCTAGTACATAGAAATAAAAAAATATATAATTTATGTATAAATTTTCTTTCTAATTATTATTAAGCTTCTTATATCAGTTAATGTTAACGAATATAATGTGTTTTGATTAAGGACGGTAATTCTACTAATCCTTTGATAATCCAGTTGATTTTTCTTGGTTACCTAAAAGATATTCAACAAAATTTCTAAATTAATTTACAATGCGGAATATTTTTTTATCATGAACTGATATACAGTACTTTTGCATGTTCATCTACTCTTCCTCAAATCTGAGTTTGCAAAGGGTTATAAAAATAGCTTAAAATATGTATTTAAGATAAATATTTTAATTGTTATAGTTTTTATAGAATATTTCTTTTTTAGAAAAAGTAAAGAATAATTTGTTTTTTATTACAATTAAGCATATATTTGTATATATAAGCATCTATCTTTTATATTGTATAATGTGTATTCCATAAGTGATTTTAATCTAAGTGAAGAATAAGCAAAATGTTTTGTTTTTACATTCTATGTGTTATAGTTATTCCATGTATGTAATTTCATTATCTGTTAAAGTTAGTTCATATTAATAACATTTTTGTTCCAAAACCATAATTATGTTTGTCACTAAAATATTTAGTAATAAATGTGTTGATCAAATTTAATATTCTAGTATTAGTTTAGATAAATTTAGATAAAAGTAAAAGCCTTTATGTCCATCTGTATACATTGTTAAAGAAGTTTAAAACATTAAGTAATATTTAACTGTTGTGTCAAACTGTGCTTTAATTTTCTGTGATAAATCAAATGTTTAAATATCTATTTGTCAAATCAGATTTTTTATGTATAGTATATAAAATATTATTCATTTCTCTCTTGCCATCAAAAGTAATGATGTGTCACCTAATTTGCTGTTTCATAATTTAGAACTTATGAAAAATAGTTAAATGAGATTTTGATTGATGAATATTGTATGAAAAGCTTAGTAAATTGTTCATATTTTGATTCTACCTCACTGTTATGAAATATGTGAAATAATTTTTAACGTGTTGAAAAGTTGTCTTCAAAAGCTCATTGAATAATACATCAATGGATACATTGTAATTGAATAAATTAATGTACCAGGATTTTGCAAAAGAAATGAGTTTTATTTAGTATTGTATGTTGTACTTAAAAAAATTATACTTAAAATTTACAATTATTTTAAATACTTTAACTATATAATAAAAGAAAATTTGAGAATATTAATAGTAATAATTTTGATAACAAGTCTTTATCAAGAAAAGATATGTAGACAAGACAAGAAAAAATAATAAATTTATAACTATACTTTCTTTAGCAAACAAATTTAATCATTCTTGGTGATGAAAACAGTTTTTAGTTTATTATAACCTATATCTTTTTTTTAATATCAATATATATAAATATATATCAGAATTATAGGTATAAAAAGATTAAAAAAAATATAGGTATAAAAAGATTAAAAAAAATTTATTTCAGAATTTTTTTAAAGTATAATTTTTTATATCAATGTAGAGTAAACATGCAGTGTTTGATACTACAAATATCCAAAATGTGGATATCTAGATTTCTGTCAGATGTCTAGCCCTTACAAAATATGGATATTCAATATCCACTAGTTTTAAATATCTATGAGATATCTCTCCAATATCCAAAAGTTAATGTCTAGATGATATTTTATGATATCTAGTGAACATCCAAGTTTTGAATATCAATGGGCATTTGAATTTTGAATATCTCAAGGATGTGATGCAGATCTAACAGATATCTGGATATGAATTGGAATTGACCTGGTTATCACATAGATATTTGTGGTTGTGTGGGTAATGTTAATTCTAGTGAAGAATAAGCAAATTGCTATGATTTTATATTCTATATGTTTTATTTATTTTATGTATGTTTTCTTATTATCTGTTAAAGTTAGTTTCTATTTAAATAATATTTTGTTTCAAAAACACAATTATATTTGTCATTAAAATATTTAATAATAAATGTGTTGGTTAAATTTAATAATATTTCTTTATTCTGGAAGTAAGCACTAGAAATATTCCATACAAAATGGTAATTCATCATTTGAGTGCTTATATGATAATGGTTTTTGTATATAGGATAGAAAGCTTAACTTGGGCAGATATCAAGTTAAATCAATTTTGTTTTTCTGTCATTGAGTAATACACAAGGAACTTAGTTCCATTTTTACTATATTCTGTAACTTTTAATGAAAGATGTCATATTTTAGTATTCTTATTTCTTTTAATAGTTTTCCAGAAGATGAGCAGCGGAGAGAAATTTGGATCAAAGCTGTATGTCAGCAAAATTGGCTTCCCTTCAAACATAGTAAACTGTGTTCAGCACATTTCCCTGAAGAAATGATAGATCGGACATCTCTTTCTTGTGTCAGTTAAGAGATGCTTCTCCTGTTATATTTAAAGAATTCTCATCCTGTTTGCAGAAGGTAAGATTGTTATAAAAATGTTTTCAAAATTCAAAATTTTTACTAATGAGAAATAAAAAATATCTTTTAATCATTTTAAAAGGTAGAATATATCTTTATATTTAATTCTAAAGAATTTTCTTGTAAAATCAGAATTTTCATAATTAATTTGTTGATATTTTTAAAAATATATCTTTTTTTTTTTTTGAAATTTTTTGTTTTAAACAATGCATAACATTCAATAATTTTTTTTATATTTTAAGAATTTTTAACACTCTGTTGGATATTTTAAACTTTAGATCTAATAAACAACATGGTTTTAAAAAAGCTCTAAGTCAATCTGATATGCAAAATATTAAATTATTTCTAAAGCAAGCAGATGATTATATTTATTGAATAATACATCACTGGATA
>JAJQOW010000944.1:0-72735 GCA_037975125.1 Latrodectus hesperus | reverse complement strand
CACTACTGGCCATTAAAATTGCTACACCAAGAAGGAATGCAAAAAATAGAACGATATTTATTGGACACATACATTATAGTGGAAAGAACAAGTGATAAGATTTACAGGAAATTAGGATGTATAGATCTTGAGAAATCAGTACCCAGAGCAGCCACTTCTGGCTGCACTTATCCGCCTAGGCATGGGGTCAAACAGAGACTGTATGGCATGTACGGGGATCTCAGTCCATGCAGCTTCAACACTATGCCACAGCTCATCGACAGTAGTGGATGGTGAGTGATGGCGAGCCAATCGCTCGGCGACCATTGACCACACGTTCTCAATTGGTGACAGATCAGGAGAACGTGCTGGCCAGGGTAACAGTCGAACCTGTTCTGTATCAAGGAAGTTCAGAACAGTACGGGCAACATGTGGTCGTGCATTATTCTGTTGAAACAAAACATTAGGGAGGCCTCGAAGATAGGGCAGACCCACGGGCCTTAACACATCGGAAATGTTACGGTTGCTGTTCAAAGTGCCGGTAATGCGAAAAAGAGGGGATCGAGACGTGTATCCAATGGCAACCCATACCATCACTCCAGCAGATGGGCCAGTAGGGCGATGTCCAATGCAAGCTGGCAATGCGCGTTCTCCACGATGCCTCCAAACACGGATGCGGCCATCGTGGTCCTGTATACAGAACCGAGATTCATCTGTAAAGATGACATGATGCCATTCCCGCGTCCAGGTTCGTTGCTGATCACACCATTGAAGGCGCTCCTGTCTGTGACGCAGCGTCAATGGTAGCCGAAGCCATGGTCGCCGTGCAGACAATCCATGCTGCTGCAAACGTCGTCGAACTGTTCGAGCAGAAACTTGTTGCCTTGCAAATGACTCCATTTCTCGACTCAGGGTTTGTGACGTGGCTGTACGATCCCTTGTGACCATGCGAATAAGATGTCTGTCTTCTCTGCTGTTAGTGATGGGGGTCACTAAGATCCTGCATGACATTCCGTATGATTGTCCTGAACTCATCGATTCCATATTCTGCTAACAGTCATGGGGTCTCGACCGACGCGAGAAGCAAAATTGCGGTACGATAAACCGCAATCCCGGCAGGCTATAATCCTTCCTCGATCAAAGTCAGACACTTGCTGATAAGCATTTCTTCTTCTTACACGAGGCATTACAACAACTTTCTTTGCCGAAAACAACGTTGAAACAGAAATTGAGTATGAGAAAACTGCTGTCAAATCTCTGGTTTTATACACATTGTAGATGTCGCTACTGTCGCCTGCTTTGTATGAATGCGCTGAAAATCTAATCATTTGCATATCACAGCAAGTTCTACATGTCATGCTAATTTCACGTGTGTGGTGTGCCGCTTTCTTGGTGTAGCAATTTTAATGGCCTATAGTGTATATATATATAAGTCCCTAGATGAAAATAATATAATAGGTCAATAAAAGATAAAGTTCTCATATATTCCAAAGTAAACTGTGATTTATAAATCTTATTGAGTTGATAACCCATTTTTTTCTTGGCAACTGAATAAAGCTTTAAGCCAAAAATACAAATATGTTTCCGCGGTATGGTCTGCAATTGGAAGGAATTATGAGTATTCCCTTGACCTCAAGACACCAAGTGGACTAAAGATGGGTCATTGAGCAACAGGATTTAATGAAAAGTGATTGAAGCCAAGTGTTGTTTGCTGACGAATCTAGATTGAGTTTCGAGAGTGATACCCGAATATGGAAAGGAATGAGAACTCAAATTAGTTTGCATTTTTTAGAAAAAATCATATTACAGACGAAATAAATTGCTGATGTGGTGTCTGGAGTTAAAAATAGGTAGACGTATAGACTTGCATATTATTTAGAATATCAGTTTGATTGAAAGAAGGATATAGCACGTTCAATTGTCTGTAATATTGTTTTGATCTTCTTCCTGTTTTCTTTTACTGCTTGAGACGTAGAGATTACACATATTCACCCTTGAGCATTACCTTGAATCAACTTTTTCAGCTTCTCCCATTGTTTTGAAAGGATTAGTGCTCCCGTGCACATTTTTTGGGTCTTTGAATTCTGTTTTGGATTGTTTTGAATCCGTAGCACTTCATTGGATCAAGCATTACTGTTGAGTAACAGATTTTTAGTTGTACGTTTGATTCTTAAGTATTGCTTAAGAGAATCAAGTAAACAATTCAAGAAAAGTATTTTCACATAAGCATTTGAAAGAAGCTATTTCAGTTTCTCATTTTAATATTTATAAAAATATTTATCATAATTTAAGCATATTACATTTTTTAAAGTTTTATTTCTTTTTAATTAAATACTTTGGTGTCAAATTTGGCTATTTCTATAAAAAATTATCTGACATAAGCAAAAAAAAAAAAAAAAAAAAAACTTTGATTTCTTTCTTACTGAACAGTAATATTATAAGTATTTGCATGAATTAATGGATTTTTTGCTTGTTATTTACAGTTTTCATGCAGAAATGATTTGTAAATTAGTTTTAAAATTTGTTTTACTACACAAACTTTTAAATCCGAATGAATAAATGTGATCAAGGATCTTCAAATAAACATAACAAGTGCATTTCAAAAGCAAGATGTTTAATTCCACATTTAAAAATTAAAATATTTACTTATTAACAGCAATACGATATTGAAACATATGAACATAATATTTTTAAGTAAACTTTTTTCATGTTTTGTAAAAGTCACTTTTTATTGATAGCCATAAAAACATTTTATTTCTTAATTTAAAATTATTTTATTTTAAATTATTAAAAAAACTAAACGTATTTATCAGTTTATGTTTAATATATATGTATAATTATTGACATAACTTAAAATAAACTTTTCTTTTTATAAAAATCATTATTTTTCTATTTATATATGTATATAATTATTTTTAATAAAAATTATGTGTCCTTGTAATTACTGGCGTCGAAGTAATGCGTCGAGAAGTGAGTATACAGTACTTCGTTCAGCGCGTGGAGTTGATAAAAATTAATGTGTAGTAATCAGACTAGAGCATAAAAAAAGTATGATTATAAAAAGAGAAATACTGAATAGGGGAGTGCTTAGTTCGGAATGTATAGGTTATTCCATAAATCTGCCATCAATATGCAGGGAACATTCAATGCTTTATGGAAATTAAGTTGAAGGACATTTTTGAAATCAAGATAGGAACGTGGCAGGAGATAATTTGGAGAAGAAATGTTTAGTTAAATCTCCGGAATCTTCTGATATATTTGAAAATAGGCGACAATTCCCATTAATGTCATAGGAAGAAATTTGGAGTTTTTTTCTCTGATAACATCTTATGCTTTTATTTTACACTCGTAAGGGATGTATAATAATATTTAAAAAAAAATAGCTGAAAACTGTGCTGTAAAGTGTCCATTAAAAATAAGCATTCTGTTTTACTTTCTGGAAGGACTCTTCATAAAGTATAAAGCTCTTTTCTAAAGTATATGGCTCATATTTCATAAAATTGCTAACTGTTGACGTCCATAATTCCCGTCTAAGCCCTCCTCACTCCTTGTAAGAGATAAAACCAAGCAAATTTATATTGCCAACCTCGGCAGAAATGTATGACGGAAATTTGGGAGTTACTGGAAGGAGTCATAGACCGCCTGAGGAGCTTGACACCTGTCTGTGAACCCGAGCCCCCAACGCAACGGCTCAGTGCTGTTGTAGGGCATAACGCAGCTCCTGTTAGCTGCCGCCTATAGATGGGTTTATTAGACATAGAACAGGTTACACAAAGGTAGACAAATATCAATAACAGTTGAAACAATTTGTTACAATTGTAACGATACTAAAGGATCAAAACAAATAAAGTTCATCGCAACCATCATGATACATAAGCTAGTTACATAGAAAGCAAATTAGAAAACAAACAAAACACATGAGGAAAATGCACAAGAAAGTGGAGTTGATAATTTCACTATAGTTGTTCAGTTTTCACCAGGTGCATTAGCATTTCGACAAAATAGGGAAACAACTGGATGTGGGAAATAGATTTGGCAAACTAGTGTACTTACCATTACTTCCAACACATTATAAGTTAACATGAGTAAAAATACTTGGTTAAATAGAAAACATTATAAAAGTAGAGTGATTCGATTAAAAGGTTTAAGGAGATGAGAAATATTTACGAAAATTTACAGACGAAAACCAAGGGTAGATCTACATCAAGAAGACCAAGTTAGATTTCTGCTATTGCATAGGAAAATTATAAAACAAAAGTTTTATCCTACAAAAAGAAAGTCTAATAGGTGAGGTAGAACACAGTTTGTCTAGGTAAAACTCCATAGTTCCTTGGTCAAGAAAATCTAGATCATCGTGGACACCCTCGTCGGTTTCGTAATCATCTGGGGTGATTAGTTCTCTGTGGTCGAGAAGGAAGTTGATTAGTGTAATCAACTTAGTTCTGGCATAGGGGTTAGTGATGATGTTTTTCGTCCAATTTTTGATAAATGGCGTGGTGAGCTGGTGATCGGACAAGCAGTAGCATAGTGGAATGGGCTCCCTATTGCTCTGCAAGCGCAGTTATCACTGGAAAGGATCCCAAACCTGTGTTGGTACGTTGGGAAGGGACCATGCCCGGTGACAAACAGCGTGAATTGGAGTGGCCAGCATTAGTGTTTAAGGTCCACTTTCGGTGGAATATCATGCACAAGACGTCCTGTCGATGCTTGGTCCCATAGCATTTGTCAGTTTTGCATGACCTCGAGAGTTGCGAGCCTTCTTAAGTGTGAGCGTGGAGCTGGGAGTGGGTTATTTGGGACCTCAAGAGAAGTAGCTTCTTTGGCCAGACCATCAGCAAGCTCATTTTCTATGATGCCAACATGAGCTTTAACCCAAATTAATATAACATTTAGCATGGGGTTAAGTTCTTCCTGAATGCGCCTGGCTGTCGGGCTTGTGGTTCCCGAGTTGCCAACGGCCATCAGTCCAGACAGATTATCAGACCAGATGATGCAGTCGTTGTTTTGAGTTTGTGCCCATTGGTGGTTTGCAGAATTGCAAGAAGTTCAGCCTGAAAGACAGTGTTTTGATCATTCAGTCTGAATTTTCCGTGTGTGTGATGGTATCATTATGAATGACAACGAATGCTGCTCCCTATAAGTACGTTGTCTCAAATAGTGAAATAGTTTGAAAAGCAGCCGTTTTTAATACAGGATACTTCGATTCTGTCACAAATTTCCAAAATCCAGTAATCTGCGTCATATTTATATAGAGCCACAAATAATCATTCAAAGAGCCGCAGGTTGGCCACCCTTGACATATGTTATAAAATGTTTCGTTAAAAAAATTCTTCTCTTTCATAGATTTATTTATGAATTATATATATATATATATATATATATATATATATATATATATATATATATATATATATATATATATATATATATATATATATGTTCATTTTTACATACGCGCGAGATTGTTAATTATATATATTTCTCCTAAAAACATGAACACTGTTTTTTTGTTAATTGTTAACTTAAAGTTAATATTTTGTATATTTGAAATTGGTTGAAACCTGAATTTATTTAAGAAACAGAAACTACCATTTAAACATTACTCAGGTGCCACAAATTTCGATTATTCCGAGCTTTTTCTTAAATAAAAATCATGGATACCCAGGAAACGGTGTAACTTCGGAGGGTATAAAGCCAAATCATTGTTAAACAGGGGGTAGAAGTCCTTGCTTTCTTGTTTTTTCATGCACTCTGAAGAAGTGAGTGCATAGGAGTTTTCCGCGTTTTCTCCCTTGTGATATATTTTTGAAAACCCAGCTCACTCTCACTAAAATAAGCGAAATGTGTCCAATGTTTAAACGCCACTTAAAGGCCTTTTATTCTTGGGATATCCGATATACGATGTCGAAATGAGAATCATACATTAAATGGGGGAGTTTAATTTTAAAAGATATAATTAAAATGAAACTGTTTATACTTATTAATTTTTATTATTAATCACTATTCAGGTGAAATTATAAATATATTACACTGTATGAAAATTATATGTTTTAGAAGAACAATATCGCGAAATATTTTCCCATGCGTGAGGCTGTTTTAGAATCTTTAATATTCACACACACAAATTATTTTACTTATTAATACCGACATATTTTGTCCGTAAAGTCGATCGCAAGACGCAAATGAAATCGTCTATAAATTTGATTCAATCCGCAGTATTATCTACAGGAACCATACAGAATGTTTGCGTTTATACAGTTTTGGCAAAAAGTATTGGCACAATATGTTTTTTAACGTTAACTCTTAAGAAAATCATACAATTTTGATAATTTTTTCACAATCAAAAAAGAAATTTACAGTGATATAAATGTGTCTTAAAAAATTTTGTTTAAATACCAATTTTATTTTAAAAAATAAATTGTTCAGGTAAGTCGAGTGGAAATAAGTATTGGCATAATTAGTGTCCTCTAAATTTTGTAGTTAGTTTTTTTTTTTTCTGTTTAGCTATAATACATAGTATAAATTGTGAACAAAGTTTCTAAGTGTATAAATTTATATAAATATGTAAATTAACTAGCTATGCCTAAAACAAAAGTACTTAGTATAGGCACACGTGAAAAGATAAATTTGCTGCGAAATCAAGAAAAAACATATCGTGAAATTGCTGCTTATTTAAATTTAAATTTTTCCTCTGTGAGAAATGTGTGTAAAAGGTACGTGTGAACGTGGTACGGTTGAAAACCTAAAGCGCACAGGACGACCAAATAAGCTAAATGCTAGAATGGTGAGAAAAGTTATGAAAGAAGTCGAAAAAAATAATTATGCCAGCGCAAGAAATTTGGCTAATATGGTCGCGTCAGTTTCTGGAGTACAGGTCTCTGAAAGAACAATAAGAAATGTACTGCACTCTGTTGGTCTACATGGCAGAACACACCAAGAAAGAAACTTTTTATCAGTGAAATAAATCGTCAGAAACGCCCCGCTTTTGCCAAAGAATACATGAACAAACCTCTTGATTTTTGGAAAACTGTTGTTTTCACGGACGAAAGCAAGTTTATTAGTTCTGACGGTAAAAGGACAATTTGGCGAAGAAAAAACGAAGATTTAAAGAAAAAAAATGTGATTGTTAATGTAAAGCACAGAGGTGGGCATGTTATGGTGTGGGGATGTGTTTCATATAATGGTGTTATAAACCTTGTTTTTTTGAAGGCAATTTGAATGCAGAAGGGTACGTGAACATTTTGCGTGATAATCTGAAAGCAAGTGTTACAAAAATGGGACTTCAAAGTGACTATATGTTTTTGCAGGACAACGGCCCAAAACAAACTGCACTCAGAGCCAAAGAATGTTTACTGTAGAGTGTACCAAAACAGCTTCACACTCCTCCCCAATCACCAGATATAAATATAATTGAAAATGTATGGCATTCTCTAGATGTGATGGTGATGGTTAATTACAGGAAGGAATCGTTTGAAACAACTTTTGGATGAAGAATGGGACAAAATAAGCTTAGACTTGATCCAAAACTTGGCTCACTCAATGCCCAATCGTCTCCAAGCCATTATTCATGCAAATGGACTTTTTACTAAGTATTAAATTTAAATTAAACATTGTAACGTCAAATGATGAAAATGTGCCAATACTTTTTTCCAAAATGATTTATGTATTTTTTTATATTTATATATAGTACAAGCTGAGCCAGCCACGCGTTGCAGTGGCTGAGTTTTTATAATACATTGAATCAATTTTTTACTGATTCTTGGGTATAATCAAATTAATATTTTCTAAAACAATTTATTGGTTCATTCATATGAGATTAAAAATAAAACGTTTCGCAAAAATTTAAAAGTAATAGGTAAAGTATCGAAATTTTGAAATTAAGCACAAACCAACATATACTTTCTGAATTTACATTTTATTCATCTTATATTAAATTATAGTTTGTAATCAGTGACTTACTCTTATAAAATATACTATATAAATTAAAAACATCTAAAAATAAATTGTTATAAATGAGGTAGATAACATTGACATCGAACTATTATTTTTTCAATTTTAAATTATTAAAATTAAAATTATCTAAGTACTACTTTGTGTACAACATTCCTGGTTAACCTGTCTTTCGCTAACACGAAGAGATTTGATGGTTTTCCTACACGTGAGCAGGCAACATATAGCTGTCCATGTGAGAAACATGTGTTTTCCAAATCCAAACCACAAATAGACATTGTTTGGCCTTGAGATTTATTTATGGTCATCACAAAAGCTAAACAAATCAGAAATTGGAGCTCTTTAAACGGTATTGGAGATTCTGACGCTATCAGTGGAATACGTGGAAACAGGACGATATCTCCTTTAAATTTTTCCGTCAAAATTGTTGCTTAGAAAATATTTTCTGTCATTTCTTTTATGACTAAGCGTGTACCGTTACATAATTGAGGTGGGTTTAAATTATGTAGAAGAATAATTGGTGAACCAATTTTCAATTGAAGATTATGTGGTGGCATACCTGGCATATCCAGAGAATTCAAAAATTCAGTTGGAAAGTTTATGGCTTCGTTTTCATCAATAACTGTGTCGATTGATTTAAGAGACATCAAATCACCGGGCAACATCTGTTGTATATGGAAGTTAATTTCGTTCGCATCAAAGTTTCTTGCTGCCAAAATAGCACGATTACAGAGCCAATTATCAAATTATAAAAGAAAAATAAAAAAATAAAAGTCTATAAAGAAATACTTACATATTTTCGAGGTGGTATGAAAATTAGTAGAGAAAATCAGTAATAAATAAAATTTTATTTTACTATTTATAATATTAAAAATATTCAAATTGAACACTACACAATAATAACACAATACAAAGTATAATTATAAAAATGATTCACGAAAAATTGTTACAGTATGATTATACATCATGAAAATATATGTAAATTCTATATTCAATCACGCGCTTGTGCTCGCACGCTAATTTACTCTGGGAGATACTATAATCTAGAAAAATAAACACGTCGCCATCTGCAGAATACCTGTGCAGCTTAGATGCTAAATCACCAGCTATTTGGAATTTATAGAACTAACTGATAAATAAACACTAATATCGTATAATAAATATTGAGATCAATAATTAAGAGATAAAAACTATTCAATCTTTTAAGTTGGGCTATATTATAAATGGTTACAAAATTTTATCAAAATCGGTTCAGTAGTTTCGGAGTTTATCGCGAACATACATCGTGACACACGAAATTTTTATGTATATAGAATTGCTGACCCAGCCACGCTTTGCTGTGGCTGAGTAATTATAATACATTGAAGGAATATTTTACTAACTCTTTGGTACAATCAAATTAATATTTTCTAAAAAATTTAAAATAGGTTCATTCTTATGAGATTAAAAATAAAACGTTTCACCAAAATTTAAAAGTAATAGGTAAAGTATCGAAATTTTGAAATTAAGCACAAATCAACATATACTTTCTGAATTTACATTTTATTCATCTTATATTAAATTATAGTTGGTAATCAGTGACTTACTCTTATAAAATATACTATATAAATTAAAAACATCTAAAAATAAATTGTTATAAATGAGGTAGATAACATTGACATAGAACTATTATGTTTTCAATTTTAAATTATTAAAACTAAAAATTTTTTCCACGGCATTATACTGAAATAAAAAAAATTAAAAGAATTTATCATTTGAATAAATAAATTAGATCAAAATGTACTGCTGAATAAATTAATAATTATCAAATTATAAAATAAAAATAAATAAAAGGCTATCGAGAAATACTTGCATGTTTTCGAGGTGGTATGAAAATTAGTAGAGAAAAACAGTAATAAATAAAATTTTATTTTACTATTTATAATATTAAAAATATTCAAACTGAACACTGCACAATAATAACACAATACAAAGTATAATTATGAAAATGATTCACGAAAAATTGTTATAGTATGATTATACATCATGAAAATATATGTAAATTCTATATTCCACCTATAACCAATTCTATATTCAATTCTATAACCACGCGCTTGCGCGCGCACGTTAATTTTCTCGAAGATGGTATAATCTAGAAAAATAAACACGTCGCCATCTGCCGAATACTTGTGCAACTTAGATGCTAAACCGCCATCTATTAGGAACTTACAGAACTAACCAATAAATAAACACTAATGTCGTATAATAAATATTGAGATCAATAATTAAGAGATAAAAACTATTCTATCTTTTAAGTTGGACCATATCATAAATGATTACAAAATTTTATCAAAATCCGTTCAGTAGTTTCGAAGTTTATCGGGAACATACATCGTGACATGAAATTTTTAAATATATAGATTTAAAATTAAAACATTTTGTGAAGTACACATTGTTTCAGTTAATTATAAGCATTTTGTTTATTCTAAATTGAATGAATTGTTTTACTTAATAAATTCAAAATTTGCAAAAAAACTAGATGTGCCAATACTTTTTGCCGTCACTGTACATTGCATTTGTATGCAGAGAATTCATAGACTGCTTATTTTGAAAAAGTTGGGATAACACGTTACTTATGCTTAATTCAATGTAAAGTTTTTCCTAAAGATGATTTAATACTAACTATTTAAAATTTATAATGCTATGTTAAATTTTAATATTAGAAGCAAAAACAGTTACAAAGCATTTCAAATTAGAAAGTAAACACCACTTTCAAAATAAACACGGTCAAATCTTTTTTTTATTTTTTAGTTAATATGTTTCTAAAATATATTTTTATCTTATTTTCTTAAAAATTACATTACATATAATATTAATACATTAATACAAAAGAAAATGGATAAAAATAAATGTAATATTATTGTAAAATTAAAAATGAAATATATATATATATATATATATATATATATATATATATATATATATATATATATATATATAAGTCTGTTTCATACATAGAAAAAAATTTTCTGCTTACCCTTCGAATTTTTACCAGGGTTTGAATCAAAAGCGTGGTATATCATGGAATAAAATTTATGTCAAGGTTTTAGACTATGGTTAACTTAAAACAGGCTGTCTTTCATTTCGAAATTTTGATTTCAGCATTTGTATTATATTTAAACTGGAATTAATACTTTGAACTCATTGTAAATATCTTTTTACTTCAATTCACAGTTAAGGAAATTTGCTGGCTTCAAGAATAGTTACTTTCGCCTTTTAAAATCGGGATTTGTATTACCTCTGAAAGGTTCCCTCCTATTTTTTTATAAAATATAATAATGACATTTTTATTTTTCAGTAGTGTATTGTTTTCTACGCAATGCGGCGAAAGTGTTTTCGATTTTCTCTAGACGCCGTCGATAGGAAATACGGTGGAACTCAGATGAAAAAAATCTTGATTTCGTTGCTTTGTAGCTTGGTAACTAAAGACAATTCTTAAGCGTTCCAATAAGTTCTAGTGTCTGAGTACAGATAAAAATAACTTACATTTTTATCTGTTCAGAACATTAGACCTCATTTCGAATTGCAAAACAGCGTTTTGAAGGCAGCTTAATGAATAGCAAATATTGCTTGAGATATTATGTATCGTTGTTTTTCCAAATAGGAAATTTTCTGCGAAAGATAGGTTTGAGAATCTGTTTGTCTCTGAGAGTCGCGTTTCTATAAAGCTGGATGCCTTAATCTGCTAATGTGAGTATGCATTTCACAAATTTCTTTTCGAAAATAGATTCATAATAGAATTTGAATATTTTTTCTGAATTCTTATTCAATGGCAGGCTATAACTATTTAAATTTAAAATTATAGTTTTCTTAACTAATCTGATTTTCGGGGTGTCTTTATACATATTATATAAATAATTTAAAGTTATCCATTTAACATTTTGTCTTGAAAACAACTAGTTTTTAAATGAAAAACACAAATAAAACTATATATTGTTATAATAATGTTACAGATTATAGCTATATGAATCTCAAAAATTATAATGTGATAGATATTTATTATCATTCATCAATGGGGTCTATTAAATTTGAGTAATTCTTTGTCATTGATGTTAAGAAATGGAATTTAAAAATTCTTAATTTACCTAAATTGATAGTATTGTTGAGATACGCTAAAAAATTAATTAAATAATGATAATAAATATGAAAATGCAAAATGTATTATTTATTTGATATATTTTTCATGTAATCTTTTAGTTTTGTAAGAATATTGAATATTAGCAGAAGAGACTAAATAATGAAAATATTGACATACACAGTATATATTTAACTAATTAAAAAATTTCTGATTTTTTGTTTCTTTATAAGAATTATCCATGTTACAGTGCACATTTTTATCATATATTTTTTTAATAGTTATATGCTAAGAAATATTTTTCATGTATTTTATATTAATGATCAACACAAACATGAATTTTCTTTCTATTTTTAACATTTTTCTTGAAGTCATGTTTTTAATGTGTTGGGCAGTGCATCGAATTACGTCATTCATGTGCCCATGAGTTTCCATTTTGAGTGGGCACATAACCATATAGCATAAATTTTATTCCCATTCATGTTAGTATATATACTTGGGAATGTGTGTGAAAAGACGTTTTAAGTTCTATATTGAGAAAAACAAGTTATTTGTAATTAATGTGCCAGCTTTATTCTCGTCATCAAAGATTCACATTTTAAATATATATATACGTTATAAAAAACCATATATATTGTCTGATAGTATTTCTCTGGTTTTGTATAAAAATTGGAGAATTGTGCATCAGCTGTCGATAATGTAGATAGAAATGAATTTGTATAATAAAGTATAGTCTCATGATGTTTATATAAGCCAGATTTTAGTTCATTCGTTAAATCTTACGATATATGATATAAATACAAATATACGATATAAATACAAAATAAAGTTACGGTCTCAATTTTAACTCTGAAATTACGACCATGAAATATCAAACGTCATAAAAAAGAATAAATTATAGATTAAAAGCAATAATTTTCCAAGCGATATTTGAATTTATTGTCACGAGATGGAAAAAAAAAGAATCTTGACCACTGAGCCTAATCGGTGGTAAAATTGGGTTATTTTCTTAGCAATGGCAACAGCTCAATCGACTATTAAAAAAATCACGTGATTCCAGACAGAAAAAGTTTATATAAGACTTCGAAGTTCAATTCATATTCTTTTTGAGGGAACTAGAGACCAACAGACTTGTATTTCACGCTTCGTCAGTGGTCAACTAAGGGGACTCAAATTTGTGCAGGATCAAATGGCTTTTAGTCTGTGCACAAATTGTAAAGCTGAATTGGCATCGCCTGAGCATATCTTTGACTGCTTGAATTTTGACTTGAAAGAGTTTTTTCAAAGCCCCTGATGTTTGTGGACTCCATGGCTGTTTATGGAGTTGGTCTAGTACTGGAATTGGACCATCTGGGATTTTCAGCAACAATAACGGAATTCATGTTGCTGTTTTTGCATGGTAAGATTTTATGTATTTGTTTTTCGCTTGTGTACATTATATTTTCAGAATTGATGCATGAGCTGTGTTCCTACAAATTAAGTGTATTGTAAAATACTTCTTCTTGGAATCAACAATTAAAATTTCAAAAGTTTTCAATTAAATGAAAAATTTTAAATATTGCCATATAGGAACCGTAATTAACTGGTTTTAACCCAGAATTATGAATAACCAAAGTTACATGTATTGCTGTAAGCATTCATTACCCTAAAATGCTGTTTTTTATTCCTTCAAGTTTTGTGAAAGGTCAACTTTTATGCATTGAACTACTTAATGCAGTAGAATCAGTAAGAAATATAACAACCATCAAATATACTATTTTTTAAAAAATGAACTTAATATTTTAAGAATAAATAATATTATTGTATTTAAAACTATTTGTTTAAACTTGTGTGTGTGTTACGACCTAAAAGTTCACAACCTGAAATTGACCACTTTAAAATTTCGAGGGTTAAATTTTTTGTATTTAATTTTTTGTGTTTGATATTTTTGTGTACTTAATGTAATTTTATGTGTGTAATATTGCATTTTTTCCTAAACTGGTTGTGGATAACCTTGACACAAATTTAAATTATAGAATGTTCAATAAAATGTACTAATAAGTTCCCAGAATTACATTTTTACTTGTTTTATTACAAATGATAGAATTTGTATAACAAATTCAGTTGGATTTTTTCCTTAAAATTCGACAAGAGTTTTAGAACTATGAGCTTCTGTTCGATATTGCATGTGTTCGAATTACCTCTTAAACGGTGGTTTAGAAAAGTTTCGATTATCGGTTGATTGGAACTCACCTCAATGTGAAAATATCAAAAAAAAATGAACATGTTAAGTCTTTTGATATCTGGGCTAAGACAACCTTTTTAAAGAAACCGATGTATTCACTCACTGATTTTATTAAAGTACAGGCCCTACTAAATATTTTCATCTATGTAATTTTTCGTCTAAGAACTAAAATCATTAAAATATACTTCTGGGGATAGGTTATAAACTATATTTCTAGTGTGTGTGTGTGTGGGTAATGTTTCATATAAAATGTATAAATCTTAAATTAAAAACACTTGCACTTAACAAGAAACTAAGAAGTCAGTATTTCACACATCAATATTCTATTCGGTATCCAAACGAATTAAAGCTCATATTCAAATTTATATTTGTTTTAATGAATTACTTTTAATATTCTACCTCACTAAACTTGAATTGATTTGACCTTTCGTTCTTTTCAGTTCCATTTTGAAATTGGATATGCAGTGGTTTGGAACCCATTTTGATTTCTCCATATACCAATCTAATTAGCATTCGTGCGCAATGAATAACCATTAAGTGATTATCGAATGCATTACTGAACTTAAACTAGTGTAATGCAAGATTAATGAATACGATTTCTAAACTCTGTTGATTTCATAAAATTTTAAATTTAAGATAATATCTTGAAAAACTGAAATTTGTAAAATACATAATCAAACATCTCTTATCTATTAAAAAGCCATAGTATTAATTAACTACAATGCCTTAGACTCAACGTTTTAACTTTTCGTTAAAATGTGCTTAAAATTTAATGTCGGTGAAATGTGGATTATTCTAGAGCTTTTTTGTACTTGAAAATATTTAAATGTTTTACCAATAAATATCCTAATCAGGATTGTGTATTACTAGCAAAGAACCATTCCTTTAATTATGCAGAAACCTATTAAATGAAAATTAGTCAGGTTTATGAAAAATGCTAAAAATTTTCGTTATTTTAGAATTTTCTGATAAATTATTTGTTAAAATTTTGGAGCTTTATATACACTGTAGACACTTCTGCGTATTTTAATGTATCATATATAACCGAAAAAATTTCGAACTTGTGACAGAAATGATAATTGTCAAACTTGTGAAAGAATAAGTTTGTGTATACGAAAACCTGAAATATTCTTTCTAAACCAAAATTTATTTTATTTTAGCACTGAAGATATTTGACTTAAAAATATTTGGAGCTTCAGATTAAACATGCGTAGTATGCAGATTTCTATAAAAATGAGAAACTGTGCTTTACAGAATTCTTAGAGTTATTGTGGAAAACACACTATTGAATTTCCAAGCAGCGCAGGAACTGCGACCAGCGGAATCTCGAACTCTGGTGCCTGCCCTTCCGACCAGGAGGGCCACGGACTCTGGTGCCTGCCCTTCCGACCCGAAGGGCCACGGACTCTGGTGCCTGCCCTTCCGACCAGGAGGGCCACGGACTCTGGTGCCTGCCCTTCCGACCAGGAGGGCCACGGACTCTGGTGCCTGCCCTTCCGACCAGGAGGGCCACGGACTCTGGTGCCTGCCCTTCCGACCAGGAGGGCCACGGACTCTGGTGCCTGCCCTTCCGACCAGGAGGGCCACGGACTCTGGTGCCTGCCCTTCCGACCAGGAGGGCCACGGACTCTGGTGCCTGCCCTTCCGACCAGGAGGGCCACGGACTCTGGTGCCTGCCCTTCCGACCAGGAGGGCCACGGACTCTGGTGCCTGCCCTTCCGACCAGGAGGGCCACGGACTCTGGTGCCTGCCCTTCCGACCAGGAGGGCCACGGACTCTGGTGCCTGCCCTTCCGACCAGGAGGGCCACGGACTCTGGTGCCTGCCCTTCCGACCAGGAGGGCCACGGACTCTGGTGCCTGCCCTTCCGACCAGGAGGGCCACGGACTCTGGTGCCTGCCCTTCCGACCAGGAGGGCCACGGACTCTGGTGCCTGCCCTTCCGACCAGGAGGGCCACGGACTCTGGTGCCTGCCCTTCCGACCAGGAGGGCCACGGACTCTGGTGCCTGCCCTTCCGACCAGGAGGGCCACGGACTCTGGTGCCTGCCCTTCCGACCAGGAGGGCCACGGACTCTGGTGCCTGCCCTTCCGACCAGGAGGGCCACGGACTCTGGTGCCTGCCCTTCCGACCAGGAGGGCCACGGACTCTGGTGCCTGCCCTTCCGACCAGGAGGGCCACGGACTCTGGTGCCTGCCCTTCCGACCAGGAGGGCCACGGACTCTGGTGCCTGCCCTTCCGACCAGGAGGGCCACGGACTCTGGTGCCTGCCCTTCCGACCAGGAGGGCCACGGACTCTGGTGCCAGCCCTTCCGACCAGGAGGGCCACGGACTCTGGTGCCAGCCCTTCCAACCAGGAGGGCCACGGACTCTGGTTGATTTGGTAAAAATCGTTGGAAAATTCTCTTGTTAGATTTTAATATCTTGTTGGTTTTGTTTAAATTTGTTAAAATGTATACAGATAACTGAAACTAATTTGCAAACAGCTCTTGTAAAATTAAGTTCGTTAAAAAAAGTTCTGGTGATCTCTAAATATTCGAAAAATTTGTTCGTCCTACTAGAAAAACTTAGTTTTCTTGCTATTAAGTATTCTGACAATTTTGACTTTCCTAAATGCAATGCCAGTCTTCAATCTGAGGGCCTAGTAAATGTTTTCGAGCAACTTTGAAACTCATTTCGAAAACTAATATTTGTTATATTGTGAGTAATGTTCTGTAATATTTTAAGAGAATTTTACTTAAAAAATACTACTTTATATTTTTCATATTTTTTAAAATTTTATGTTAAAGCACTTTATAGCATATCGGTTTCATAAATACATTTGTTGGTAAGTTAACAGACCGTATAAGGATTGGCGCGATTTCAAATTTTCGCGCCAAGCACTCTACAGCTGTCCCCAAATTAAATTACGTCACTACGCGCGATAGCCGTCAACCAATAATGATCGAGTTCGAAATTCAGCTTTGAAATCGCGCGTTTCTCCGAATTGCAAATGTTAAAAATTTGAATATTTCATTATAATAACTACAGAAGTTTTAAAATTCTAATAAATAGAAACGAAAGTCTTGATTTTTAATATACGGAGCCATGGCGCCCACCTTAAACTTCAGTGTAGCGTTACCTACTAGTGTCAACCGGGCAATAAAACTAAATTTCTAACGTTAACAAATTTCACTTTGTGTAAACTCGAATTTTAATATAACGAGCACTTACGCTCACGTCTGCGTAACTGCTAGTTACGCAGACGAGCGTACGCGTATGCGTAACGTGCTGCGTACTTAAAGTACGCGGCACATTCTAATACTAACATGCAATACACACAACTTAAACATTCATATACTTATGGAAACATTCATTTTTATAAAAACTTTACACTTTTATTCGTCTTTAGAAATTAATGAAAAGCAAAATAACTCACCTAATCTTCATCGCTCTCTTTGTTTTTTTGGCGAATATACTCTTCGAATGGCGTCAAAAAAATCTTCTACTGCGTTTTCTTTATGGTTCCTCCTCCATACGTACTCCGCGAGGTACGAATCAAATTAACATTTTACGTGATTTGTACCCCGCAGAGATCTTTTAATTGAAGACCATGTGTTCCTTCTATGGAATTTGTGTGCGCACCTGTATCCAGGTCTTTGAACGTCAAACTATGTTTTACTGTTAGGTGTACGAAGCCCTCATCTGAGAGACAATCGTACGCTCTCCAGCAATCTGATATTACAGTTGTACCCAGAAGAACAAATTCACGCAAAATTCCAAGCAAAACATCCTTTCTCCTATTTTCAACAACACGAAAAAAACATTTATTCGATCCTCTTTCAATTCCTCCAAACACCCACCTTCCAGTCACACGCTTACCTTTATTGTACTTTCTTCTACCAAACTTGCGTTCATCGATCTCAACTCGTACATATTTTTTGTAGTGCAATAATCTGGACCCCGTGTTCGTCTGCCAGATCTCTAATTTGATCAAGCTTGACCTGCATGGCCTTTGAGCATAATCCACTGAATGATTCTGAGTTTTCTTTACTTGAATGGAGACTAACTGATTTCTCGAACGAAGCCCTCTACCTAAACTTCGCACGAGTCTCAGATTATTCTAAGCTGTGGGTGAACGATTCATGGTAAAGGGAGAAAAAAGCAGCTTCTGTTGGTGCAAGACCTTGAAAGCCAGAGGGAAGAAGTCTGACTTTGTCCTTTAGCTGGGTATAATGGAATGGCTTTCACGCCTTGACTGATCCTGCCAGGAGAAAAAATCTCCAGACATAATTCGGCCATTCCACCCAGTGTCACCACCCACGCCACGATGGGACAGCATAATAGAACTTGAAGGGGGATAGGAAATTGCAAACCCCCATTACCAGGCTCATTACTGGACATACTCGCACCTTTACATTCGTTCAGGGACAGAAGGTGTTCCATGTGTGCCTCAGGTGTAATTTCCACCTAGCTTCTCCGGACCATCTGCTCTCCTGTCTGGGTTTGGAGAAGAGATCTTTTTGAAAACCCTGCGCTGGTTCGGGACTTTCTCTGGGTGAATGATCTACTGGACTTGGTCTAGATTGTACTAGATCAAGTGGAATAAAAAACAATATATTTTTAATATAATGAGCATTCTCACCTTCCTTTCGACACATCCACATACACCCATCACTCACATCATTAGTATCATGCAAGATCATATTTTCACCACACTTAATGCACACATACTTATCAGCAATCAAACCTACTTTTATGCACCATTCAACAACTTTACTACCATCACGCTCTAAATTAAAAAAAAAACGTAAATTCAATATATTCTCATCCACACTTGATTTTCGCTAGCAAAAGAAACTCCAAAATTTGAATATCGAAACTCAATGCTTCAAGATTTTTCTTTAATAGTTTCAAGGTTACATACAAAACGCGCAGGGCTAGGAAAATAAGGGCTGGCTCATCGCTTTGATGTATCGCATGCCGCCTTGTCACCGGAGAGGGGAAGAGCGTGACGTCACTGGCATCAACTGGCTGGCATTCTCTATGCTAGCTTGTGTCTGATCGCAGCTTTCTCATTCATTTTGGCTTGTTTAATGTTAATGTTTTTATTTTAAGCAAGAGTATTTTTTAAAGAGGAAAACATGACATCGTGTGCTGTTGCTACGTGTTCAAATATTTATCGAAATACAAAAGGAAAACACAATGTTTCATAGATTTCCAAAAGAAAATCAAATGCTTTCGAAGGAATGGGTGCAAAGATGTCGAAGAAGTGACAAAATCAACATCAAGAATGCTAGAGTGTGCTGTGAGCATTTTGATTTGAATGAATATATGGACGACATGCAAAATAGACTACTTGGTTTGCCAGAGAGAAAAATATTAAAACCGACGGCTCTGCCTAATCTTAAGTTACCGGCTTTAAACATAATTCAAAATACTCCAAGAGAACAGACAAACGAAAAGAAGATTAGTAGAAGCTATTGAAAGAATTGAGTGCGCGAGTCCACATAAATTATGTGATGCAGAAAATCAGTGTGATGGTGATATTAAGTGCCTTAAATGCAATGAATATTTAAAAAATATAGAAGAATTGAAAAAAAGAATATTATGCGCAGAAAATACAGTGAAATTCCTTAAAAATGAGCAAAAGAGAAATCGAACTTCTACAACAAGAATAATTAAACGATTGAAATCAAATAAATTGCTTTTAAATGAAATACAAAAATTAAAAACGAAAACAAAATTACTTCAAAAGGAGAACCTTAAACTTAGGAAGATAGGGATAAATAATTTATTCCCTTATAAGCGTGAAGATGAAGAAAATAAATTAAGAACTAAATGGTCATCTGACACTATTTCAAAATGTATTTTGATTCGGTCATTATCTTCAAAATCTTACGATTTTTGGTGAAATACAATGGGATTAAATATGCCAAGTGCAAGTACTTTGAAAAGATGGTGTTCCAAATTTAGTTGCATGCCTGGAATTCTTAAAGATGTAATGTTATTGATGAAAAAAATTGCGAAACTTTGAGTGATATAGAAAAGATTTGTTCTTTGAGCTTTGACGAAATGCACATAGATTCGAAATTGTGTTACGACTCTTCATTGGATGAAATATTAGGCCCATTTTGTAAAGTTCAAGTTATTTTATTGAGAGGATTAATTTCTCCGTTGAAACAGCCAATATTTTTTGATTTCGACTGTAAAATGAATAAACTTTTATTTTCTGTAATAGAAGAAGTAGAATTCACTGGTGTTCAAGTTCGAGCAATAACTTCGGATCTTGGCGGGTGTCATACCTTATAAAAAGAACTCGAAATAACTATAGACAAATCGTTTTTTCTTCATCCTTCAAAAGATTCAAGGAAAATATGGGTTTTCGCTGATATGCCTCATTATATCAAGTTATTGAGGAACCATTTTTTAGATAGTGGTTTAGTTTTGCGTGACGGTACAAATATAAATTCTAGAATATTATATGAGATATTGAATAAAGATGTCGGGGAAATAAAAATTTGTCATAAACTGAAGCCCCAATTTCTAACTGTTAAAGGAAATAAAAGACAAAAGGTTACACCTGCAAAGACTTTATTTTCGGAAACTACTGCTAAAGCTATAATACATTTCACTGGAAATACTAAAGCGGCTGCATTTTTTCATTAATCGATAATTTATTTGATATTATGAACAGCTCCGTACCAATACCTCCCAGTAACAAGCCTTTAAAAGCTGCTTTTGGAGTGCAAAAATACTTTGATACTCAAAAAGAAACTTTAAACGCAATCAAGGAGGAAGTTTTCAATTTACGTGTATTTGGGAAAAAATCGGTTTTGCCTTTTCAGAAAGGGATAATTGTTTCAATTCATTCTCTTTATGGATTATATGAAGACTTAAAATCTATAAATGTATCTTATATTTTAACAAGTAAACTTACTCAAGATGCGCTCGAAAGCCTCTTCAGCCAAATTAGAGGTCTCGGGAGATTCAATGACCATCCTTCTCCATCTGAAGTAATTATTCGCTTAAAAAAAATATTGCTCGCCAATAAATTACCTAATTTGTCACCGAAAGTAAACTCTTTAGAAAATGGACCAGACGTTTATTTAACAAGTGAAATGTTAGACTCTGCATTTAATGTAAAAGAACGTCAAGAAATTATCAATTCTTTCGATTCTCAAGATGATGAATTAAATCGTGAATTCTTAATTAATCCCTTACCTCTGACTTGCCTCTTTGTGAACTTGGAAGGAAAATGAACTTGCCTCTTCCAATCAAAATTGTGATACATCTCCATTCGAAAAAGAAGCTATGGTTTATGTGGCAGGTTATATTGCTTATAAAATTAAAGATAATTTACTTGGAACTATATCAAGAAATTCAGTTGATATGCCCAATCATTCCGAATGGATTAATTTAATTTCTGCTGGGGACTTACTGTTCCAACAAAAGCAGGGATGGAAACTATAAAACAAATGGACATAATGTTTCGCAGCTTTCATGGCGACACATTTTCTAAAGGGAAAAATGTCATAGCAACATTAATAAATGAAACAGTCTTCTTTTCCTACTGTAAATCGAAAGGCAATTAAACTTTTTGTCGCTTGAGAACATTTATACGAATTAGGTATTTAAATAGAAATGCAGCGATAGTATCTCATAATAAAGCTCAACAGAAAAACAAGAAATGGGTCAATAGTCAAAAAAATCAAGATAAGCTGAAGCTAATAGGTAAATATATTTTTATATTGGTTATACAATTTTAAGTTAATTTCAATATTAATTTTTTTGTGTTTATTAAATAATTGCAAATTTACTAAATATTTGAGAGCCATTTGTAGTTTTTTCACTCTGATTAAAAACAAAATGAACTTAAAAATAAAAAGTATTTTGCTTAGAAATTCCAGGCAGCTTATTCTCCTTGGATGCCAGACTACGTCATCAACGGCTATTTCCGGTGACAGTTTTGGGGAGCATTTGAGCCAGCCCTTCTGTTTCCCTAGCCCTGCAAAACGCGTATGTCACACAATCACGTTACCTCATGAAACGAAAAGCACGTTATACATACGTAATCCGAACCGGTAAACCCCTCAGGGGTTTACCTTCTTTAGGTAAATATGGGTGTCGCAATCCCAAGGTACCCTAGCGATCTGTCCTCTTCTTTCTCTTCTCCTTTCCATCCCTCAGGGGCTTACCTTCTTTAGGTAAATATGGGTGTCGCTATCCTAAGGTACCCTAGCGATCTTTATCCTCTTCTCCTCTATTTTTCTTTCTTTCTTTTCCTATTCTTTGTCGTTGTCGAGATCAAGACTTCTTGCTTATGTTGTATCTTGCTTTTCAATGGGTCTTACGTCCATTTTTTCCTTTGGTCTTCCACCCCATATGTTGGCCGTGTATGGCGTCCCGTAAGGAGGAAATTGGTGTCCTGGGGTCCCTTAGCGTTCCCTTTGGCCCAGGCTTCTCTGTAGACGGGTGGCTGGAGTGAGCCCGCTCTCAGTCAATCGGCTGGTGCTATGTTAGGAATGTTATACCCCTTGCATGGTGCTGTAGGGCTAGTCCTGCATTCTGGGTTGTGCGGACATGCTCGCTAGATCCTCAACCCAACATGTAGTACTATATCCTGGTGATACCCCTAAGGTAAGTGCTGAGGCTGGCTATTGCCACAGCCGGTAATTGCCTTCCCTTGTTGGGCTCTGTGATGGGCGGGGGCCCACTGGGATGAACTTTTCTCTTTCTCATGGGTCCAAAAAATTCTGGCCACGGCGAGGGCCTTAACTCGTCACAAATTGATAGTAAATTTGACAAAACTGGAAATATTTATCCAAAGTTCATATTAATACAGAACAACGAGGGCATGCTTAAGCAAATGTCACCTTTCAAAATTCTCAAACAGATTAAGGCAGTTGCAGGAGAACCTAGTAATGTAAAAAAGCTAAGATCCGGAGATTTACTAATCGAGAGCTCATCTGCTCAACAATCAAAGTCTCTTTTATCTTTAAAAGTTTTTGGAGAAATTCCCATCATAGCCTCAAGTCATAAATCACTTAATCAATGTCGTGGTGTAATTTCAGAGATAGACCTTTTATCAGTATCTGAAACTGAGATCCTGGAAGAATTAAAAGACCAAAGAGTTTGCAATGTCCGTCGAATCACCATCCATCGAGGTGAAGAAATTTTCCCCACAAAAAACTTAATATTAACTTTTGACTGTCCTAATCTTCCCAATTCAATAAAAGCAGGTTACCTGAATTGTCCTGTAAGACCTTATATTCCAAACCCCATACGATGCTTTAATTGTAATAGATTTGGACACTCTAAAATGTTTTGCAGATCAAAAACTACATGTACTCGATGCTCAAGTCTGGAACACCAGGAATCTGACTGTAAATCTGAACCATTTTGTATAAACTGTAAAGAAAATCATAGTGCATCTTCTAAAACCTGCTCACACTGGCAACATGAAAAAGAAATTCAACGGATAAAAACGACGCAAAAAATCTCATATCAAGAAGCTAAGAAACAACTTCAAAATACAACAATTAATTTCAAGAAAACATATGCCCATGTACTGAAAAAAACAGTATCAACTGCTGTACAAACAGACACTTCATCAATCGCCTTTTTTAAACCTGGAACACAAAGCAAACCTACTACAGAGAAGTCTATATTTATAAAGCCACAAAAAACAAGTGACTCTGATAACAGAAAAAAGCTTAAGATTAAAGATCAATCAAATGTAACTGCTCTTAAAACCAGCCTTCCTACAGACAGCCATAGTGATATGGATACTGATATTGATAATTTTGAGTTGATTGCGAAGAACAGATCACGCCACCGTAAAAAGAACCCTTCATAATGGTGGTTCTTCTTTCTTGGAATTGCCGTGGACTCCGCACGCATATATCTGACATTAAAGACATAATAAATTCATACTCTCCTGCTTGCCTAACACTCCAAGAAACCAACTTGAAATCTCATACTACTTGGAAAATAAAAGGTTACACGCCTTATCGAATGGACATACCTGATGATTCTGTATCAGGAGGGGTGTGCATTCTTGCTTCGAATAACTACCCCCACACAGGATTTCCATTACGTACTTCGCTGCAAGCTGTGGCAGTTGAGATACACATTAATTTTCGAATCACTGTCTGTAACATTTACTTACCACCACGTAATGCCATTCCACAAAGCAACTTAAATAAACTATTGCAGCAACTTCCCGTCCCTTATATATTAATAGGTGATTTTAATGGTCATAGTGCTCTGTGGGGAAGCACTAATACAAATTCTCGAGGACGACAAATTGAGCAACTAATAACTGATCACTGCCTCTGTCTGCTAAATAACGATGAAAAAACTCACTTTCATGCTCCTACGAAAACATTTCATTCCATAGATTTGGCTATTTGTTCTCCTGTTTTATTTCCTCATCTGGACTTGACCACTGAAAATGATTTGTATAACAGTGACCATTTTCCTGTAATCCTTACTTTTGCTGATCCACCTTCTAATGGCTTACAACCTACAACCTTCAAGTATCACAAGGCAGACTGGAATTCTTTTGCAGAACTGGCAGTTATTACAGAAGAAATGATTACAAACACTGATATAAATGATGCTGTTATTAAAGCTACAAATACTATTATGAAAGCTGCTGAAATATCCATTCCAAAATACTCCTCTCGTCCTCGAAAACTGCGGAAACCCTGGTGGAATGAAGCCTGTGCAAAAACCTACCGTGAACAAAAAAGTTTTGGAATATTTTTCGAAGACATCCTACTACCAATAATCTAATACTTTTTAAAAAAGCGAAGGCTGTAGCCCGCAAGATTCGCCGGCAAAGTCAAAGGGACTCTTGGATACGATATACATCAAATATTACCTCTAGCACTCCTAGCAAACTTGTTTGGAAAAAGGTGAAAGCAGCTAATGGCTTGTACCAAGAATTCTCTTTCCCGATATTGACTACTAACACTGCAGTTTATTCTTCTCCCGAGGATGTAGTTAATAAAATTGGCGAAGCATTTTCTAGTGTGTCCAAATCTGACTCTTACACACCTTTTTTCCAAGAGTATAAGAGTCGTACTGAGCAGATCAACATAAATTTTAATAATTCTGAGCAGTTACCTTACAACTACGAATTTCACATGTATGAACTACAAAAGGCTCTATCCAAGACCCATAATTCCAGCCCAGGTCCCGATGGAATTACTTATCAAATGCTCCGCCATCTAAGACCAGTCTCTCTCACCAATATTCTGTTCCTCTTCAACAGAATCTGGCAGGAAAATACTTTCCCTTCTATGTGGCAAGAAGCAATAGTCATCCCCATCCTAAAACCAGGAAAAGACCCTAAAGACCCATTAAGTTATCGTCCTATAGCCTTAACAAGCTGCCTTTGTAAAACGATGGAACGCATGGTAAATAACCGTCTTGTTTTTTACTTAGAAAACAATAGGTGTATACCTCAGCAGCAAAGTGGCTTCCGTCAGGGTAGATCTACGTTAGACAATATTATTAATTTGGAAAATGACGTTAGAACTGCTTTTGTTCGTAGGAACCATCTTGTATCAGTATTCTTAGATATTGAGAAGGCCTATGATAGAACCTGGCGCTATGGTATTATTCGGACCTTACATGGTTTTAATCTCCGTGGTAACCTACCACTTTTTATTCAAAACTTCCTACAAAAAAGAAATTTTAAAGTGCGCATTGGGTCTGTTTTATCTAGATCCTTTGTCCAAACTGAGGGCGTCCCTCAGGGTAGTGTACTTAGTGTAACATTATTTATTGTTTTTATTTCCAAGGTTTTATCTATATTACCTTCTTGTATTAAAAGTACACTTTACGTAGATGACTTACAGATTTCCTGTCAAGGTTCAGATATACATTCAATTGAACGACAACTACAGATGGCTGTAAATCAAATTACTGACTGGTGTGACAAAAATGGCTATACCATTTCACCAAGTAAGAGCAGTTGTATTCATTTTTGTAGGAAACGTGGCCTTCACCCTGATCCCAATATCCAACTTCAGGAGGTATCCATTCCTGTTGTTAATGAGATACGATACCTTGGGGTAATTTTTGATAACAGACTTACCTTCTTGCCCCATATATTACATTTGCGCAAAAAGTGCGAAAGATCTCTTAACATACTAAAAGTTCTTTCCAATACTTCTTGGGGTGCTGATCGAACCTCATTGTGCAGAATATACCAGTCTATCATATTGTCCCGTATCGATTATGGCAGTGTGGCTTATGGTTCAGCTTCAAAGTCTGCCCTAAAATGGTTAGACCCAATTCATCACGCTGCACTTCGTATCTGTAGTGGAGCGTTTCGTACCTCACCTGTCGACAGTCTCTATGTTAACTGCAACATACCTCCTTTAAAACTACGACGCATTAAGCTTTCCCTTAATTATTATTTCAAGAGTTTTTCTACTCTAAACCATCCACTAAGGTTTGCAAGAGTTGACTCTACGTTAAAGAGACTTTTTAACGCTCGCCCTTCTTGCACTCCTCCCTTTTATGCTAGGATTCAACCTCTTATAGAGGAAGCTAATCTTCATTTAACTCCAGTCGAGATTGCTGACTACAATAGTATTCCCCCATGGGATTTTCCACAAATATGCTGTCTAAACAATTTTTCTCTGTTTAGCAAAGAACATACTGATCCCATAATTTTCAAACAAATTTATGGTATTCATCGGAATCAATTTCATGATTACTTCCCAGTCTTTACTGATGGATCAAAAACAGAAAGACACGTCGGCTGTGGCATAGTTTACGGCACTAAAATCTATAGCTATTGTCTTTCGTCAGTCTGTTCTATTTACACTGCTGAAATTGTTGCCATTTTGAAAGCTCTTAACATAATCAAGTGCTCTCGCAGCCGCAAATTCTGCATTTATACTGACAGTATGAGCATTATGAAACAGCTTAAATTTTCTCAACATTTTCATCCCCTGATTAATAAAATCTTAGTTTTGTTAAATGAAATGTCTCGTAGTGGTTTCGAAATATTATTTTGCTGGATACCTAGTCATGTCGGTATTACTGGCAATGAATTAGCAGACTTAGCTGCTAAAGAAGGTAAAGACCCTATAGACCAAGCAATCCCTTATACAGATATCAAGCATTCAATCTCTGTACATACGCATTCTATTTGGCAGAACTCTTGGAATACGCAAGTAACAAATAAACTTTTCTGTGTTAAACCTCACATTCGGAACTGGAGTAATATATCATACAGACGTGCTGACGTTATTTTATCCAGACTTCAAATCGGTCATACTCGTTTGACACATAGTTACATTTTATTTAAGGAACCTGCACCTCTGTGTTCGAGTTGCAAAATAGTTTTAACTATATATCATATCTTAATTGAATGTCCAAATTTTAACCATCTTCGTCTTACCTTTTTCCACAACACTGTTTTAAATTTACTGGACTTGATTGGGGAAATACCTCATCCAAATCTCTTTGCTTTCTTAAGGACTATCAGAATTTTGCACTGCTTATAACGCATTCTCTTTACTCCAAAAAAAAAATTTTTTTTAATAAGATTCAAATTTATAATCTTTTACTGCAATAAACTTGTTTGCCAATTTTATAATATATATTTTATTCTAATTTCAAAAGTTTTTTAACCTTTCGCTCGGCGCAGTATGTCCTTTTTGGATTTTGCGCCAGAAAAAGACAATCAATCAATCAATCAACCGAACTGGTAAACCAGTCTGGCGCACTTTATCGCATGCTTGGCGCATTTTACCCTCTGTACGCTTATCTACTCTTTAGCGACTTTTGTTCAGAATTTCTCGTGGAACTCTGTGAATTTACGATTAATAAGTTAGTATTGTAGTTATGAAATATTAGAATACACAAAACAAAACTCTTAGACTGCCTTTACAAGGCTTTGGATAGTTTTGGTTGAAAAGATTTGTAAATGTAGTTACATCAATACAAACTTTAACTAAATTGTGCTATGTATCACAATGCTGATAAAAACTATTTCGGAAAGTTTAAATATACGAGTATTTTAGAACTACTTATAAATTAAAGTAACTACGGTAATTAAAATTGCATAAAACTGTTTTTCAAGTCATCTGATTACGATGATAATTTAATGTATATTAAGTATTTGAAATGTAAAAATGAGACATGAAATTTTGCTTTAACAGCATGAATGAGAGATTTTTAAATTTTAGAAGATATAAGGGGTTTTATGTGTCAACTTATATTGTGTTTAAGAATATCTGGAAGTTTTGAAACACATTTGTATGTATAAAAGTGTAAATTTCAAGATATTATTGTTTAAAAAGTATTGCTTTCTGCAGTTTCGGTTTATATAATGAGGGATTAATTTTAACAGAAATTGTAATTTTCGTATGCGAGAATGTAAGCCATCGAAAACCGTAATTTATTAGGTAAGAAAAATTAAGATACGAGTCATCTTAATTTTATGCTTTAAGGATTTATGCAACTTAACCAATGCAGTTTGTAAAATTTTCGTTATAAAGATCAATAAAATGGTTTCAAGTAAGATTCACAAATATCTTGTAAACCAGATAGGAAATTTTGAAGTACTTTGGTCAATAAAAACACCATTCAGTTAACAACTTTTACATTGTAATGTTTACACAAATGTTTCAGTAAAATGATTATATTTTCATACGCTCTTTTTAGTTAATTTAAAGCCATTTTTCAATAATTCTCATCCACAAATTTGGCTTACACAAATTTTTACTTGGAAGATTCTTTTAAAGATTCAAATCATGAAGTAGTGTAAACGTATCGTTGTTTTTCTACACCACAATTTCAATCTTGTTTATAAATACTGTGAGATACATATTTAATTCAGGAAATAACGATTATTTTTCCACTGAAACCTGTAAGTTAAGTATTTCATCCAAAATTTCGTGATATGTGTAGACATCCACTCACTTCTTGCAAATAGATTTTGAATTCAAACTCTAAATCTAGAAAATTTAGAGAAACTAATGCTTTGAACGATAGTACCTAAACGTATATCATTTTAAAAAGTTCTATAGCACTTCTAATTATTTATGCTTTTGTTACAAATGTGATATCAATTAACATTCATTTTAAAAAAATCTTTTGCAGAAGTACTTTAGAGTGCCATAGATAGCACTCCAAAGTAAAAGTAGAAATCTTTTTTGGACATTTTAGAAAATGTCCAAAAAAGAATTGATATCACATTTTTATTTGGTGTATAACATACTAATATAGATAACAATTTAACAAATAACCTATTAACAACTACAGTTAAAGCATAAATAAATTTTGTGGGCAGGATAGTTTGAGACGCTTTTGTGTTTAAACTGAATGTTACTAGAATCTGAAACATCGGCTTAAAATTAAATTCAAATATAAGACTATTTAGTTTTAAATTTAGGAAAATTTAAATAAATTTTAGATAATTTAAAAATCCTGAATTACAAATTTTATTACTGAAAATTGATAATTGTGGTGTTAAATATTGACTTGGATAATAACTTTAAGTAAAGCAATCACAAAGCCTCAGTAATTTTGTTATCACATCTTAATTTATAGGAATTAAGATATTTTGAAAAATTTTTCTCAGTAGGAATTTCTTGATAAATCTATAAAATATTTGTCTAGTTTCCTATAATCCTAATTATTAAGTAGTATTTCAAGGAAACTTAAGTTTTCCGGCAAAAAATCAGGATAGTATGTGTTCGTAGAAATTAAAAAATGAAAAATTTAGTAATTTTGATTTAAGAATGTAGTTATAAGGATTGATAAAAACCAAAAATTTCTAGTGAAAAATTAAGTATATATTTTCTTTGGGTGTTTGAATATATGTACTATATAAAAACTTTATATAGAACTAAACAGTACATTATATTTTTTACATAAAAATATATGCAATCTGTTTTAAAATAAGTTGTTGGGATCTAGTTGTATTTCCAGACATTGCTATCTACAGCAGTCTGTCTAAAGGAGTGATCACTCAAAAATTTGGGTAAGTCAAATGATTTTTCTTAAATTTTCTAAATATTTACATACATTCATTAATTATATTACCTGGCTCTATTCCGAGAAATTTTCAATGTATTTTAAAAATACGGATAGTTTACGTTTTCGAAAAATGGTGGCACAATATTGTAATCAAATGTGCATTTATAGTTCTAAATCAATAGTGATTAGACAATACTTAAAGCATTTGCATATTTATAATTAAGATAGATTTCATGATTTTATCGAACTGTTCCTCTAAAAAATAGCTTTCTTGCGAGAATGTCTTTACTTGCATGTATAAAACTCAACATTTTTAATTTAAGCATAGCTTTATTTAAAATTTATGGAACGAAATGGTGCAAAAAGTGATTTTATTACAACGGCAGTACTTATTTTAAATACGAGATATATTTAAAATAGCTAGAATATGAAATCGTAAAATGTGTATATAAAATTCATTCTCCTGTTTAAAACATAAATACGCATTAATTTTAAAAAGAGAACTTGAAGCATTCTAATCAAAAATTTCTAAAACACTGAAAAATTTTTTTAGATTTCATTAAACTATATATTGTTTATTGCATATACATTAAATAGTTCTTCTTAGAGCTGGGCTTGTATGTCATTGGGCAACTCTGCTTTTATTAGCATTTTGTACTCTTAACTCCAAACCTAATGTTTCCTAGATCCAGTTGCTCGGGTCACCCACTTTATTAATAAAGTCCGATAACCCTTTCATGGAGTCTAGGTGTAACTTTCTAGTATGGATGATGCCTAAAGAAGTTAATCTAGGGAGGGCAAGAGCCTCGCATTCGTAAATGATATGCTTGGCCGTTTCCTGTTGCGTATGACATTTCCTGCAGATAGGGTCTTGCTGAAACAGTCCCATTTTATGGAGGTGTTTTCTGAAATAGTAGTGCCCAGCTATGAAGCCTACGATTAAACGTATCTTCTGCCTAGAGCATCTTAGAATTTCAGAGGCAATCCTCGCTGATGATCCACAGATCATACTTTTAGCGTGGGTTTGACCAGGAGTGTTGAGCCAAGCTTCATACATCTTCCGTTTTTCCCATCTAAGAACATTGGTTTTTTGCGGTCTTCAAATTGGTCCCACACACTGTATCAATGGGGGCAAAAGACGATCCTTGTTTAGTAAGTTCATCAGCCCTTTCATTACCTTCGATACCTTTGTGCCCTGGCACCCATGCAAGGATCACCTTGTTTCTAGTGGCCAGTTTTGTAAGAAGGTTTCTACATTCCAAAATCATTTTAATATTAAGTGGTTAATAAACATGTTTAAAGAAACCCGGTAAATGGAAATATTTAATCTGAGATCGCTCGGAAACATTAAATTCTATTGTTTCGATATTTCTGTTACATGATATATTTTTTGAAGGAAAGGTCAATGTAGTAAAATTAAATTTTATTTTAAATTTCAATCTATGCAAATACAAAAGCTATTTGAGAGTTCAGCAGAATAAACTTTCTCGCATTATAACTATGAAGTTAAACAAATGATTGTCCTCCTAAGTTTTTGTCCGGAAATGAATTAAGAACATTCAGAATTGATTTAAACTTCTATTAGTATATCGGTATTTGTTTAAAATAAAAATTTACGTAGTTAATTAAAATATGAATGCTTTTTCTAAGTTTTGAATACAGCGTTTATCTCTAAATTAAAATAAAGTTGAATCATGAGTGGCACCGATTTAATTTGCAAATTGTGTTTGTGTCACAATGTAGCTTAAGCAATGCAACCGCTGGGGAAATTCTCGCATCAAGAAAGTAGCTTGTGGTTTTTATCATCTTAAGAGATTATTTATGCTGTTGCATGTTCCCTTTGACCAGCAAGACCGGGTCCATAACATTAAATGCTACCAAAAAATCTTGTACCATCAAAGAAGATCGTCGTGTAGCTTGTAACCATTAGTAATAGATAAATATTCACTTCATCAGACATCCCCTTTCTAATTTCCATAACAATCTTAAGAATATTTCTTCTAAAATATTGTTTCTTACCTCTTAAGTTAATAAAATTTCACCTTTTTTAAAATAAGTAATCTGTAGAAAATGGATTGGAAGTCAGAATCTAGAATTGAACTTCGAACTAATGACAACTATTTAAGCATTGCAAACATTATTCAATTAATTTTAGTTGATGTATACACAACTTTTTCAAAGCGTGATGCAAAGGTTCAGTTTAAGTTAACTTAAAGCCATTTTGCGACTTGAATACTTGTGTGACTTACATTGAATATTTTCACGTTTAAACAGAAATTTAAATCACAATTAAGGTTCTAAAGCTTGTATGCAAACTAGACGAGTTCCCCCCAAAACTAGGTACGTTTAGTCCTGATAAAATAAGCACCGCGCTGACAGCCAAATAGTGATCTAAACTTCAGCTAAACAGTTCGTGGATTCTAATTCCACTTTGACAAAAATGTTTGTAATGGTTCGTAATCCACTCGAAATTGTAGGTCTGAATGTGTGTATATATACATTTACCTCGTGGTAAAAAATGTCCGTTGAGCGACAAACCAAGTGAGCCTAAATGTGGTTAGTCATTCGCAAAATATAAATACATTTAACTAGTTATGAAATTAAGCGTAACGCAACAAAGGAGAATACTTATTTAAATCTATAAAGATTGAGATACCGCTTTTGAATAAGATGTATAACAGTTCAAATAAGGACCCTTAAATCTTGGTACAAATTTTTTCTGCCTGGAAACAACGGGAATGTCACAATTAGCTGCTTGCAAGTTAATGTTAAATTTACATAAACTTAAACATGCAAGATTTTAAATCAAAATGTATAAGAATCTGCTCGAGAGACTGTTTTTAGCTGGCAATAAAACAATGTGTACGCTCTCTAGTCTTGTCTCAGAACATATTGCAATTTACTTTAGGACAATTGCTAAATATTCTTTAATTACAAGCAATAAGAATGCAGTGGCAATTTTTACGTATCTTCAGAAGCTTTCTAAGAGATTAAATTGCTCTATAAAATATGAAAGCAATAGGCTTGCTTTGAACTTAAAATTATATTTCGCACCATGTCCGATTTTGACTTCTATGGCTATTGACTTGAAAATTTCAAAATTGAATCTGCAATACTTAAGCGAAAGTGCAAATATAAACTGCTTTTTCACTTTTAAAATCAGAAAATTCAATTTTAAGAGCACAATTAATGACTATTCACATTTGAATCATTTCTTGGTCTACCATTCAATACAAAAATATTCATGTTTAAAATTGTGATTCGAAATTTCTATTTTTGTTGTAATTGATATTTAGAGTCTTAGAAATCAAGCAAATGGGGGCCCCTCATTTAAAATGATTCTTTGCATTAAATGCCAAAACAATGGATGGAAAATTTCGTAATCGCATTTTAAACTCACAGCCATGGAATACACCTACACAACGAAATTCTAATAGTACTTAATACATTAACACACAATTCAATACCGTATAAATATTTTTGATTAAATGGTAGATCATTCGTATGTTAGTTGCCATTTACAGCATTCACATAAAAATTTCTTAAAATTTAAAGCAATTCACATGTAAAGATTCCCCATCTCTAGCCGAGGGGGCAGCCGCATGGTTAGTGCTCTTGCCTTCGGTTCAACAGTTCGTGGGTTCGAATCCCACCTTGGGCATGGATGTTTGTAGTGGTTCGGAATCCACTTTGTACCGTAGGTCCCGGTCTAATTAGCCCTCGTGTGCAAAAAATGACCTTTGAGCGACGAACCAACCCCTATCTCTATTTCATGAATTGCTTTGTTTTAAAATATAAAAAGCAATTTAGTCGAGATATGCATCTAAAACTTCTAGATAACACACAGGCAACAGCTCTTGTCACTCGTGTGTTCGAAAGTTTTTCACAAGCATAAATGCTTCTGGAAATATTTGGCAATTTTAGCAAAACGCTTTATCCTAAGAATTTAAAGTGAATTTTAAATTATGTTTAAAAATTGACGTTATAACTTGCAACAGCAATAGAAAAACTTTTCGGTTCACGGGATAATTTAAAATCCCCTACAAATTCAGTTTGGTCACTTTAGAAATTAGATAAAACACTGTACATAGATTTAATGGGAAAAATTTAAAGGGTTTATAACATTCTCATCTCTAAAACAGTTATAAAACAAAATCTTAGTTTATAATTTTTAGATCAATCCTTAACTTTTCGATGTGAAAATCCGGTAATTTGAGTTAACTATCGAACTCTTTAAATGTTTGTAAACGAGGCTTTCAGAAAGTATAAATATATCGTTAACAATCAATAGGGAATTACAAAATTCTTAAATTTTAAGTGAGAGTATCAATTTAAATTTTTCAGTATTCATTTCTGTATGTATGAATTCATTAGTCTGTGAATATTTGTTTAATTATCCCTAGTAAATTAAAGAAATTGCATATAAAATGGGTGTGGTAAACGATAACGAGTTTTTACAATTTTTAATATGTAAAAAAAAGTTCCAACTGCCATGATGGTCAAGCTGAAAACCGAATGGTCAACGATATGACCATCTATTAAACAATTTAGTTTCGGTTGCCACATTGAGCTTGTAGCTTAGTTGTTCGCAATACTTTTCAAATTCTATTTTTCAATCTAATTCATTCAAAAAATGACAATTTGCTATAATAGGTTTCACTTGGTTTATTTGAAATCATTTTTTTCAACTGGTCCAAATAATACTTAGTTTACACCTGACTTATCAGAAATGAATTTGATTATGATTTCATCAGGAGAAATCGTACTTAGATTTCGATATTTCTAATTAATTATTAAACGCAGAGCCGACTCTAAAATCGTTACTTCAACAGTTCGTGTTTTCTAATCCCACTTAGATTCTCACTTTGGAATCCACTTCAAGCTAGACCAGTACCTATAGTTAACCTTCTTACAGAAGTGGAAACTAGAAACAAGGTGATCCTTGTATGGGTGCCATGGCACAAAAAGGTATCGAAGGTAATGAAAGGGCTGATGAACTTGCTAAACAAGGATCGTCTTTTGCTCCTATTGGTGCAAAACCTTTTAGTGGGATCAATTTGTAGACCACAAAAACCAATGTATTTAGATGGGGGAAAACGGAAGATGTATGAAGCTTAGCTCAACATTCCTGGTCAAACCCAAGCTAAAAGTATGATCTGTGGATCATCAGCGAGGATTGCCTCTGAAATTCTAAGATTCTCTAAGCAGAAGATACGTTTAATCGTAGGCTTCATAACTGGGCACTACTATTTCAGAAAACACCTCAAAATGGGATTGTTTCAGCAAGACCCTATCTGCAGGAAATGTCATACGCAAGAGGAAACGGCCAAGCATATCATTTACGAATGCGAGGCTCTTGCCCTCCCTAGGTTAACTTCTTTAGGCATCATCCATATTAGAGAGTTTCACCTAGACTCCATTAAAGGGTTATCGTACTTTATTAATAAAGTGGGTGACCCGAGCAGCTGGAACTAGGAAACATTGGGTTTGGAGTTAAAAGTACAAAATGCTGATAAAAGCAGAGATGCCCAATGACATACAAACCCAACTCTAAGAAGTACCTATAGCTATGTGCGAAAATGACTAGTTGAACCTAGTTACAGTTGGCAAAAAAAGTATTAGAACAATGAGAAATTTGTAGTTAAGTTAACAAAATCAAGTAAATCGTACAATCAGTTTATAAATGATAATATTTTCTCAGAAAATTATAACTAGGTAAAAAATAAAATTTAAAAATAATTACAATATTATTAAAATAAAAATAACAAAATTTGGATAGCAAAAAAGGTATTAGAACAGAAGCAGAAACATGCAAATTACAACGCTGGTGACGTCATTAAACTTTCAAAGTTACTTTCAACCGTATCAATGTCAAAGGCACTTGTCTCATTCGCTGCTAATTTGTAGAAATTCAGTTTACGTGGATTTTTCCTGCCATGGCACCCAAAATAAAAGAGATTTCACTTGCGAAGTGAGAACAAAACTTTCACCTGCACAATAGAGGCAAAATATTTCGAGAAATTTCCAGTAAGTTGAATGTTTCACTTTGCGCAATTCACAACATTTTAAAAAAGAAAAAAGAAATTGGGGTTGTGGATAATAGGCCAAGATCAGGGAGACCAAGCAAGCTAACTGTCAGACAAAAACGACAAATGGCTAAAGATGCCCTACAGTATCCGACAGGAATTGCAAGGATGTTGCCCACAAATATTGAATCAATCTCAGGAAATGTTGTAACACCTCAAACAGTTAGAAATGTATAGCATAATGCTGGTATAAAAGGAAGAAGGCCAAGGAAAAAGCGTTTTATCTCAGAAATCAATGGAAAGAAACGCCTAGAATTTGTCAAAATTTATAAAAATGAATCATTAGATTTCTGGAAAAGTGTTATTTTCTCCAACGAGAGTAAAGTTGAAATTTTCAAACCTAAACACGTGCTCACAGTTTGGAGAAGAAAAGGAGCTGCTTTTCAGGCACAAAATGTACAGAAAACTATAAAGCACAGAGGAGGGAATGTCATGGTCTAAGGCTGTATGGCTTACAATGGAATTGGAAATCTCCGTTTCATTGATAATAAAATGACAGCTTTGTGATATATTGAGGTGTTACGAGATAACTTGGAAGATAGTGCAAAGAAATTAGCTTTAGGGAAGACATTCATTTTTCAACAAGACAATTCTCCAAACATACTGCCAACAAAACCAAAGAATGGCTATTATATAATGCTCCCCGAAGATTGGTAACTCCCCCACAGTCCCCAGACCTGAATCCTATAGAACATTTGTGGCATCTATTGGATGAAAAAGTGAGAAAATTCCCAATAACAAGTAAAACAAGCTTTGCAAGATGCATGGACCAGCATGTCATCAAACGTGACCAAAGATTTGGTGGAATCTATGCAAAGACGTCTGGATGCAGTAATTTCAGCAAAAAAACTAAATACCAAATATTAGTATCACGTTTGAATTTTTAGTTATTTTATGCATGATTCAATATTGAAGTCCGATGTTCTAATACTTTTTTTGCAATGCAAATTTCCTTTTATTTTAATTTTTTAAATTCTATTGATTTTAAATATTTGTTTCTTACTCCATGAGTAATTATGTAAAAGTATTACATAATATAAATACTATGTGACAAATATTTCATTTTATTACCTTGATAACTTAAAATTTACTACTGTTCTAATACTTTTTTTGCCTACTGTATTAATTTAAAAGACGAACTTTAAATTATACGATGTAAGCAGAACACACATATACGATATTTTTGTTACGTGCTACTGAAACAAAATTAAAAAAATTCCCTTTTGACTAAAGTTTCACTTTAAAAGTGTAAATTTGAAATTCTACATTCCAACGCATAGTTTATTTAACAAAATCTAACTTCCCAACGATAATTCGCATTAGGAAATGTTAGCGTTTATAAATGTAGGGCTAAAAAAATCAAATCTCGCATGTAAACTCTTGAGTTACGAATTCATTAAATATTGAAGTCGGCACAATCTTTACCTGCTTTCCAATCGGTGATGTATTGAAAAAGGACATTCGCTGAAGAGTTCAATATCAGTATTTTGCAAATGTTAATTATACATCAAATTAGATTAATGTGTGTGTAATTGCAAAGAATCCGAATCCGTAAACTTTTCTCCAAGCAGAAAAGCACAGATGACGAATCTTCCTTTCTTCAGACTTGTAGATTCTTTCTTGGAGCGAGAATTCCAAGCTGTGTGAAATCGGACATCACTTAATTACAATGAGGCATAAAATAACCAGAGTTTAAATTCGCGTTAATATGTGTTTTAAATTTCTAATATGTTGAAATCCCGAAAACGTAAGTTATACCAAAACAAATATTTTGATATAAACTTCATGGCATTGAAATTTTCAGTTCAATAACGGACAAAAATTCTATGAGGAGTAGTATAAGAATTTTATTTATAAAACTTTAATTGTGTGTGAAGTTTAAGGTGATATTTAAATTCATTATTATTCTATTGTTAGATTAAATAGTACTTTTTTTCATTGAAATATTTGTCGCAGCCTTTTTTAAATTCAATCCTTTTTTCTTAAGCATTTATTTCAACAAAAGGAAAAAGCTACTTTTATAGATGAGCAATTTAATGAGTGTGTATATATTCGTTATTATAAGGGATCTAGTAACTCATTCGGAGCACAACACATTAGTTTAGAAAGGAATAACTTTGATTGAATTAATAAAATTTCCTTTAACTTGGTGTAAGTAGCAGGAAAGGTATTTGATTCCCGGACCAATTAGTTGTGCAAAAAATGACCATTGAGCAAGAAACAAGCAGACAACTAGGATTAATATTTAAAATCGATTTGATTAGTTTTTAATTAAACATCTGAATTTCTATAAGTTCATTGTTGGTAGAAGTACTTGCTCATTTGAATAAATTGAAACAAAAACTTATTCGCATTTCAATCGCGATTAGTCAAGGCTGATGATAGTGGAAATTTCACAACTTGGGTGATTGAATAATTCTGTAAATTTTAAACAGTACAACTTTAAACTAGGGTCTGTTTATCCCTTCGATGAACTGTAACTGTACTTAGAATGAACTCGTGTTATAGTTAATGAAAACAGTTCTTTACATGCTATAAAACAACTTTGCAGTTTCTGTTTGCTACTTGTTATAATATTAAAGAACTTAAAGCATTTGTAAATGCATCAAGTTAAAAGTTGAAAAGTATAGATTTCCGCGTTTTGTCCGCTGTTTAAACCAAGGAAAATGGATGTTTGAAGACTAGTTTCATAATCATACACTATTTGACTATCTCGGACGGAATTATACAACTTTTAGGCTTGAGTTATAAATGTAAAACCCAAATATTTGAACTAGATTACCCTAACTTACAACAAATAGATTCTACGCAGAACTTCTCAGTTATCTAACTTGCCTTGCATATTAAGATTGAAAATTAATCATCTACATTTATTCTCGTAGAAATCTTTACAGTTAATAAAAATCTAAATCACACGTTCTATGAAATATATTCTTAATTTTATTATAAATGGTTAAATGCCGTAAATATAAGCAATAACGACATTTGGCAAGTTTTGGTTGGTTTTAAATAATTTCATACGTTAAATGTTTGTTTTATAAAACTGATTTTACTTAAAACAGTCATTGAATTTGCTTCATTATTTTAATTTCATAAATTTTTAAAACTATGATAGTATTTCAAGATCAAATACGAAGCTATTTTAACTGAACCGAGAAGCCTCTAAAATTTGTGTGTGTGTGTGAGCTCACCTAATTAGATATCTATCATGGAAGTTGCGATGTACATCCGTGATACACTTCTCGGAGAAAGTTAAAATTTATTTGTAGTCTTTATTTGAAATTATGGCATTAAATATCCGGAATTAAATGGCTCAGAATTTCTGAGAAATGAGAACACAATTTCTGCCATGTTTAGTTTCCGATCTCTATCAACAGCTTTCACTTGAATGTTTAGCTCCAGGAGCATTTATTCAACATTGGGCGAAGTTGAATGAAGTGGAATCCAAATGAGAATAAACAGCATATCGTGGTCCAATTAGCCCTAATCAGCTGAAACTTCTTAGTGGCCTTATGACAAGTAAACAAACAATACCAATCAAAGCTTGCCAAACACGTTTACTATAGCAACTACTAAGCTATCGGAAAGTTTCTTACTAAAAATTGACGAGTTAACAATCCTCGCCCAATTCGCTTCAAATTTTCAGTACAAGGCAATTAATGTGACAAATTTTAAACCGAATGCTCAGTTTTGACTTAAGTGGTTGTCTTAACTAAATTGTGTTTACCGAAGAAAGAAATTAGCTTTTCTCATTCATGCTGCATGAATTAAATTTAATGTATCACTTAAAACTATACAAATTCAATTTAAACATCAACAATCCTATAAATTTATAGGATTAATTAATGAATTAATTTTCATGTTAGCAATAATATTTTTCATTTCACTACAAATCTTTATAAAATAAATCGGAATAAACAGGAAGATAATAGAACTGAAATTATAGTTCAATGAAATATATCAGTACAACTTAAAGTACTAAGAGAATTAAGAAAATACCAAAGATAATTAGTTTACTGTAAACATTAATTTCGTTAGATACATAAGTGTTTAACTTTATGAAAATACTTGATTTTGACGAATATTGTTATGACGAGATGAGATGAATTTTAAGTCTTCAAAAATAATTAAATCTCAGTTTGATGCTACATCGTGAAGTATTACTGAAACAGTTGATAGGACTGGGAAGGCTAATAAAAGTGGCATCTCTTAAAATAAGGATCATATAGAAAAATTACTTTCATGCTCAAAAATTAAATATGAAGAAAATTTCTGAAGAAAAGATTTCAAAAATGAGGAATAGAACAAAAAACTTGATATAGAAATTTTAGAAACAAGAATAATAAAGTAAAATTTTCAGTTTTGCGACATTGTTTTTAATTTGAATAAAGTGCTTTAAGATAATCATTTGTATGCTAAAATAAATGTCTTAACTGAATGACAATGCTTTTTGCAAATTAGAATGTATTGACAAACATTAGTGTGCAGAACACTATTTAAATTTCTCTTAGAATTCATGTATGAAATATTGAATGTAATATAAATCTATTACATCTTCATTAGTGTAATAAAACTTATGGAATGTGTTTTTAAGTGAATTGCTCTGTGATAATTTAAAATGAAATTTAGATACGAATTATGAAAACATATTAAGCATAGTTGAAATGTGATATGTAAACTAGTTAATTTACTTAAATACACGATTCTAAAAGTGTTAATAGGTATGTGTGCATTAGTTCTGTTTAAATTCAATAACACTGTTACTGAGTTTTCATCTATATAGAGTATTGTTTTGGATATTAAAATCGTTCCACTGCGAATATATTGTTTGGAGGAGCACTTTGCAGTAGTTGGAAATATAATTAGAGGGAGGATTAGTTGAAATTTGTTCTGAAGATTTTCCTTCGATGTATTGTGTGAAGGAGGCAGGCCACTGATGTGTAATTATTTAATTTAGAACTGCATGTATTTCAAAAAGTACGTAGTTTGCTACTGTGCTCTGTCATAATTTATGCTTAGGACATGTTCTATAATAAATTTAGTTTTCTCTTGGAAGTGGTGTAGTCCTGTGGCATACGTACAAGATGATGCAGCAATTTGCATTTCACAATAATATCTGCAAATAAAACAGCTCTAAATTGAGGATTAAGCAAACTCTCCTCCCCTGAGTAATCACCGTGCCAGAGGATTTGAGGATTGGAGAGTATAATATTTGTGTGTTTTTAAATATGCAAGACCTGAATAGAGTTTGAATATCCTAATTGTGTGGTGTTCCTAGTTGTAAATATTTCGAAAAATGCTCTTTAAGAAAAGATTCTTTTCAAGTGGTACTATATAGACGTATATGGAGGTAATTCTGAGAAAACTTAATATAGATTTTCAATTTGCTTTGTAAAAATGTCTAGGAAAGTAATATAGAGGAAGGAGTAATCGCACATAAAATTGGTTCTACAGAGGAATCCTTTTCAACTAGATGTTTGAAGGAGCTATTTCTGTAAGCATGCTAAGTTAAAAAAAATCTGCATGTTTGATAAATATACCATTTTGTTTCCCTTTACTCTTGAAGAATGATCTCAAAAACGCTTTAATCCACGAGTCGTATGCCACCTCCATGTCAAGTCAGCACAAAGTACAATACTCCTTTGTAGTATTCTTAAAAAACGAAAGTAAGAAGAGCACTCTGAGTTCGAGACTATACGAATGCTTACAAGCAGAACAATTCGATAATGTCAATACTTGTATGTGTGTATAATTGTCGTCCCATTTTTGAATAAAATAATTATTACATTCCGGCTGCTTCAATAAACATTACTATAAAATACACTATATCCTTGTACTTTGATTATATTTTTTTATCTATATAGAATAAAATTTATTTAAAGTCGAGACATCACTTTTGTTTAATTTTTAGCAAAACTTTATGGGGCGATACAATTTTTGTTCTGCAATTTTCAGTCAAAAATGACCGATTTAGATTCAATGCACAAACTGGGCTCTTTAGTTTGAAGTAGCTGGATTGTTCTCTTATACACTGTGAGGATGTATCACGAAGCAATATCCCTTAATATTAATCGTGAAGATTTTATAAGTTTAATATCAAAGCCGAAATGTGATCAGGCTGATGAAAAAGGCATAGATCATCAGCAGTTCTAACTGTCATGTTGCGTTAAAACGTTGAAATTAAATTTTGTTACTAAGCAAATAGTAATGCTGGTAAATAAAGGTTCTTCATCTATTATAAGTAATTGCCAGGGTGTTTCACTGTATATGACTCATATGCACATTTTTAGTTTGTATATTGTACTTATACTGCTTGCTCTAATCCTATGGTGACTTTATGGGAATGTTCTTTCTTAAATGAACGTTCAGAAGTGAGACTGTCTTGATCAATAGTGTATTGATGTTAAATTTACGGATTGTTTTGTTGTAAAATTTATCCGTAGGGGTGTACTTTTCTTCTCAATATGGGTTTGCATAATAATAGACCTATCTCAATCATGCAGAGGTGTTCTCAAATTTTTTCTGAGGGGTAATTATTCAAATGTTATTTGAGGAAGGAATAATTCCTTGGGCAATTAAATTTATATTTATCAATTACACTGTTTGTCCTAGTCCTAAAATGTGAATATCTTTTTTGCAATGTACTTTTAAATAAATGTTCTTATGTTGAATTTAAATTTTGGAGATATAGCTCTAAATTTCTTTCGATCACAGGGCTGGCACTGTTTTCAAGAATATGGTGATGTACAGCTTGTTTTGCATTTCGGTTTATTATATAGAGATGGTATTGTTTGCTTAGAAGGGAAGCTAAGAATTATAGTGGTTGTATGTCTTTAAGTTTTGCTTTATTTGTGAATGCTTATTAGAAAAACGAATGAATTTAGGGAGGCTTATTCGTGAGAAATTCGCAAAGTAAACACATCCCATTTTATGAAAGCAATATTTCTTGTTAATCATATTGGATTTATGTATTTTGGTAATGATCTAATTGCTAGTTCTCTTTCATACGTAACTGAAACTAGGTTTTTTATGGAGATATTGTATTTTTATTTGGAGATGAAAATGTGCATAGGGGGAGGTTTAGTCATATTTTATTGAACCAATTCTATTTCTGATATTTGAAGGTTAAGTATTACTTTAACAAGCAGCTCTTTGAATTGATTCATATTGTATTGTTGGCCTTTTAAAACCTTTCCCTTCTCGGATAAGTATATGTCTTACATAGTCATTTATAGTTGGTACTATGCTAAGAATTATAGTGGTTGTACATCTTTTGTGTTTATTTTTATGTAGAGATGGAAATATGTATTTAGGGAAGGTTTTTTCAAATTTTATTCTCAGGAGGAGCAATTCGAAAATGTGATACTTGAGGAAGAAAAATGATCCTGGACATTCAATATGAAGAATTGAATATATAGTAATCATATACTGTTGTTCCAGTCCTATAAGGGATAAATCTTTGGAGAATGTAGAGGTGATGATCAAAATAATGGAAACACTTGTGAATAAAAGGGACATTTAAGAATTCACTTCGTAAGCATTAAAATATAATCTTAGCTATCAGTTTTAATATAAAAAATGCATATATTAGGTAATATGAGAGTTTTAGCAAAGCTGTCTACGGTTTGAATTTCCATCAGAAGCGTAAAATGTCAGACCTCACAGATTTTCAGAGAAGCCAAATTGTAGGAGCACGGCTAGCTGGAGCAACAGAGACTGAAACATCCCAGCTTTTAGGCGTCTCTAGAGGTACGATGTCTCAAGTCATGACAGCATACCCACAGCGCGGAAAGACAAGCTCAGCAAAGCAAAATAGTGGACGGAAGGAGAAGCGGAGTGAAAGAGACCGACGGGTATTAAAGCGGATTGTAATGTCTAAAAAGAAAACAAATGCAGCCAAAGTGACCACAGAGCTCAATCAGCATCTGGAATCTCCAGTGTCAATAATAATATAGGAGATACCTTCATAAAAAGAGAACATCTACGGCAGAACAGCTATTCCCAAGCCACTTGACACAGATGCTAATGCCAAACGTCGTGTAGAGTGGTGCCAAAACCACAGAACCTGGTCGATGGATAAGTGGAAGTCTTACATGGTCAGACTAATCATGTTTCACACTTTTTTCCACAGCAAGATGGGTACATGCCTGGAGAACACCTGCACAAGCTTATGATCCTGATTGCCTCCTTCCAACTGTCAAGCATGGAGGTGGATTGGTCATGGTATGGGCAGCTGTGTCATGGTTTTCTGCTGGTCCAATCGTAACCCTGAAAGGAAGGATCACTAAGGAGAAGTATAGCGAAGTTTTAGCTGACCAAGTCCATCCTATGATGTAAACTATGTTTCCTACAGGAGATGGAATTTTCCAAGATGGTAATGCTCCCATTCATGCAGCCAGAATTGTCCAATCATTGTTTGATGAACAAGAGGATGAAGTGGAACATCTACCTTGGCCCGCACAGTCCCCAGACCTCAATATAATCGAACCGTTGTGGTCTATTATAGAGCTTTCAATCTGGAATAGATATCCTCCACACCGGCATTTCTCACGGAACTTTCACAATATCTCCATGAAGAATGGTGCAATATTCCTCTAAGCACAATTCAAAATTTCTACGATTCATTTCCCAAGCGAATCCAAGCTGTATTACATGTCAAGGGCGGTCTTGCGCATATGAATAAAGGATTCCTTCAAAATCTAGGGTGTTTCTCTTTTGATAATTATACCTGTACTTCTCTAAATATTCCTGTGATGGATTTATCCTTAGAAGATGTAGTTCTAAATACTTTTGATTACAGGTGGTGCTATTCGGATAAATATGGTGGTAATATACAGCTTGTTTTGTATTTCCCTTTATAATAAGTAGGTGTAATCATATGTGTGTTTATTTAGGGAAGGCTATAGATAGCATTTCGTTGCAAGGTAGTTTCTTAGAAAAATTACGTCAATTCAGGTAGGTTTTTTACTTTGTGCTTGTATTCACTTTGAGAATATCATATTTTAGGAAAATATACTATATATTCCCGATACTAGTTTATCTTTAGGTTATAATCTAAGTACTTGCTTTCTTTCATACATAATGGCATTCTGACTTGCATGGAGGTGGCTTTAGAGTATATGGAAAATTTAGTATTTTCAAATGAAAATAAGATGAACTTCATGGTTTAATAATTTATTAATAATCAACTTTTTTCAATTGCATGACAACTGTTAGTTATGTTACACAAAATACATTAAAAATAAATACAAAATTTAGTATTTTCCTTATATGAAGGTGGAATTTATTTAGGAGAAAGTTTCAATCAACAAATTCGAGTAATCTTCATTTTGAAGCTGTGATGTTTAAAGGCGGTAGGCTAATTTTTGGACATCAAAATAGATATTACATCATATTTATGTTGTAGCGTACGCAGTCCGGGTAGGCTGAACTATAGGTAGGCAAGGGCTATTAAGGAATCAGGATCACGTAATTCAATATTCTTGATTAAGAAATGTTTATTTACAAATATACAGGATAATTTACCAGAACTGTCATAAGCCGTAAGCTCTAGGAAAATGGATGAATTCCTCACTTTCTGGAACGTTCGCTGCACATTCGGTCGGAGAAAGTCTGGTTCCCAATAGCAGTGAAGAGCTTAATATTCCGCACTCTAGAAATAATCTCGGAAAATTGCTCTAATGCCGACATCCTCTCCGGAGAGCACTGGAGCATCCGGGTATTCAAACTCTAATTCTGGCGACAGTCTCCGTGATCTCGAGCTAAGTCTGTTCACTCTTCTGCCGCTGATACTTGTCCACTAAGGGACTTTTTGAGAGAAGTATCAGGAACACCCCACGTAGGTCGAAGTTCTTTTCCAGCCCCTCCAAGAGCCTGATATTTATAGACAAACTTTCCAACATCTGGCTTCCAGTACCTTCAGATCCATCTTCTAAGGTCACCCTTCGACACATATTTCCGGTTACTCCACCGATTCAAATCAGAGTGAAGAGGCAATAAATTTTTCAAATGCACCTTATTGCTTTACGTATTGTTTGCGTGATTTTATTCACTAATAAGTCCTATTGTCTTTAATGCTTTATTTTAACAATCTAATATGAATTATCTAACAACACTTTTTAGCAAACAACTTTCATGATTAATTTCCATTAAATAAGTTCCACACCATAATACATTAGTGCCAATACGGTCTTCATACGACCGCATCCAAATAGCAACTGAGATAGATTCCCAATCGGATAGGGAAGAAACGATTTTCAGTCTCTTTTTAGGGATTTACTATCTGAGCTAGCCCAGTCAAAAGATGATTTCAATTTAATTTGATGAATTTGTCATGAAGAACTTAATGGTCTTTTACGAATCCTGTTTGTGTAGTATCCACATCATCCTTCAATCAGAACTAATTAACTGTCTTTGGTACTGCGTAATTCCTGGGATTCAAACAGGGGAAATCAATCTCTTTCATAGCTACGGATTTTACTTCCCTTTGAAAGTCTGGAATGAACGTGTTTGTGTGTGTGTTGATGCTATGGAATTTATTTATCTGTTCGGAATGTGCTCTTAAATGTTTTTTTTTAACAAGTGGTATTAGTCTAAATTTATTTTTTACGGAGGTGGGAAGGTATTTGCTTAGGAGGAGGCTAAATCAAATTTTATTCAAAGGAGTTTTATTTCAAAAGTAATCGGGCGCAAAAAGTACCAAAAGGTTGTTCCACTTAATATCTTAGAAATCCGTATTAGAGGTAGCTCAGCTACTCCGAAAACCCCTATACCAGCTTCCAGAATGTGTTGCGATGTTTTCTTGGAAATGTCTTCTTCTTCATCCAACGCCCGCCCTTGGCCGATGGGCCATTTGGCGCCGTGCTTCCCAGTAGAGTCCAGCCCCCCCATGCAAGTCATCGTCGGCCTGTTTCAGAGCATTACAGTAAGCCAGGTGTTCAGCTGTACCCTCGCCTGTAGAACACAGGGGGCAGAGGGGAGTATCGGCAAGGCCGATCCTGTGGAGATGCTTCTGAAGGTAGTCGTGGCCCGTTGCCATCCTGAAGGTGGCAATCGCCACCCCACGCGGCAGGCTGTTGGGGATGGTATTGCATCTGACAACAGTCTCCCATCTTTTGCCAACAGCAGCTGCCTCCCAGGCTGTCCTAATTGATTTTTTAATACGTAGATTAATAGTACTACGTGCAGCAGAAAAGCTTATAGGCCTATCATCTTGGGTCAAGTCACATCCGGATTTGGCAAGCCTATCTGCACGCTCATTGCCATCAATATCACAAATGCCCTGGCACCCATTGAAAACAGATTTCAGTTCTTTCTTGCAGTTGTGAAAGGATTTCCCGGCAGGTCATAACAAGGGCATCATGTGGGAACAATGAAGTTATGGCCTGAAGAGCTGCTGTTGAGTCAGAAAGGAAAACCATCTTTTTAAGGCCTGGCAGTTGCATTAATCGTCTGGCAGCCTCACAAATAGCAGCTACCTCCCCGTCAAAGTTAGTCATATGTTTGCCGACCGGAAAAGAACCCTCAGCAAGAGATGAATAAAAGCCAGCACCACAATTCTCGTCCATTGCCGAGCCGTCTGTGTATATATGGTACCATTCTGCCATTGGAAATATAGACACAAGCATATCCAGTGTGGCGGCTTTTAAGATCTGTGGTAAGACATCCTCTTTGCGATCATTTATGCCAGGGAGGTTTGAGCAAACAGGGATGTTGGGTATATCCTTCACAAGCGTTGGCCGGGAAAAAGGAGTCGCTCACCGGAGTAAACCTTATACTTTCTCTGAAGCAATAATGATTTTTCCAGAGGGGTAAGCTGTGTCACTAAACGCAATTTAGCAGTTTTGTAAGTCTCCCAAAAACCATCACCGACACGGCGAGATCTCTCAAAGAATCTCAGAAGGACTTTGTCACGACGAGCTTCAAGGGGCTCAATTTGCGTTTGGCTCTCAAGAGCAGTGATGGGAGTGGAAACAGCAGCACCGCAGACAATTCGAAGGGCATTATTTTGGACGACGTTAAGTTTCTGTCTAGTAGTTTCGCTAACTGTAGACAGCACTTCACAGCTATATTCAAGAACAGGGCGAATGTATGATTTATAAGTAGTGGCAAGGACGTCTTGATTGGCCCCCCAAGTGGTGCCCGTAAGACGTCTCAGGATTTGAAGTCTATCAGTAGCTTTCTTTTGAATATTATCGATATGTGGAGCCCAGCTAAGCCTTTTCTTGGAAATGTGTTAAAGCATACAATCATGAAAGATGAATGCTTCTATTTAGGGGGAAATTCTTGTTTATGAACACAGTAGTTGGTATCTTTGGGGATGGAAATTAGAGTTCTTTAGAGGTGAGACTTGGGAGGTGTGTCTTTGGAGGTAACTTTGCTTGATAATTGTAATTTTTATGCTAAAAACGTAAAGATAATAATTCCTTTCGTTGAAGTTATAAGTGAGAACTTCACTTTTAATTCATTTTTTAAAATTTCAATTGCAGCTCATAAATTTTCATGTTCTGTTTATTTAGTTACAATATGTGTAGTTCTGCAAATGTAACTATGAATGCACACATACTTTTGTGATGGTTTTATTCTTATATTTGTTTAAAGTGTTCTATGTTCTGAACAATATCTATTGTTTGATTATGTATATTCACACAGAACTGTGATTTAAGTAATCAATTTGCTGTTTAGTATAATTTAGAAATAAGTATTGCGTGCTTCATCTTTTAAGTTTGATTTATTCTTTTTATGTTTAAAAAGCCAAAGTAGTTTGCTGTGTATCTTGTTTATAATAACAATTGATATGTAGATTAAAAGTTTATTGTTAATAAATGCTACTTAATCATAAAATTTGTGTCATTTTCTTTTGAAATACTTGCTTACATTTATTTAATTACAAATTTGAAACTGTTTACACATTTAGAATAAGTCTTGCCGAAAGACATTTATAAACAATAAAGCCATACAATACCAAGAAATATTTCATGGGTTAAAACTTATTTTTTTCCTACAGTCAAACAATTAAAATAAATGAAGAATGCATACCTAAATTAATGAATACTTGCATAAATTAATATTCCAACAAATCTGTATATTATCTTTTTGCTAAGCATTCTCATTCTTCAAAATGAAAAGATTCAGTCCTGTTAGCTTTACAAATTAATTCGTGAATAAAAAAACGACGTCGTAAATAAATTATTGAAATATGGCCGTTATTTCTTTTGAAAATCTTAGTTTGTCCTATTTTGGACCTTGCTCTAAAAAAATCCAATCAAACTAGCCTTTATTCAACACTTCGTGGTTTCGAGTCCCAACTCAAGCATACTTTTTGTAGTGATTGAAAATCCCCTTTAATTCATAACTTTCTGTAAAGAAGTACTAGTGAAAAAAATGAGACCATAAAGTTACCAACAAAATCCCAAAAATTTTTATCCATTGATACTGAAAGTGATTTGCATTCAAATTTAATGCTTATAAGATAAGATACTATGTTTGTAAAATTACCTATAGAAGTGTGCGTTGTGATATTATTTATAAAAGCATGATCTCAATTCTTATTCAGTGGGTACATGCAAAAAAATTTGCTTTTTCCTTTCCCATTTTTTGTAAAGCTTAACTCATATTGGGAAACAAGTGCCATCAATTTTATTAAATTAGCTGTTTATCCTTCCTCTTAAATACTGAAAAGTGTTCTTAAATTTTTGTCGGCATGTACAATGTCAACGATGATTAACAAAGTTTTATTTTTAGCTCAATATCAAACAGTACTATCTTCAATAATCCCGGATTATAAAAACTAATATTCTAATTCTAAAAACGTGTCTGCTCTTAAATTTTGTTCAAACTTCGTGAGAAACAATTTGATTTTACGTTTAATAATTTTGTTGAATGAGAATTTTTTCATTAATATATATCTACAATAATTGTTGCCGATATATTAAAACTAATTTTAAATTTATAACTTAAGATTCATTACATAAGTAGATAATTTAATATTTAAATCAAACTTCACAATCGAAGTGTGTATTTAGTTCTAATGACAATTTCCTTGAGATTATCTATATAATACTATGTTAAAAATCAGATTAGATTAATAATCAGAGAAAAAGAAACATTAAAAAACTTGTAACTGAAGTAACGTTTATTAGTTGCTGATATTTTTAGCTTGTTTTTATTTTGTAGGCCATATTTTTATAGCAACTACATTTTATTAAGAATTAAATGCAATGAAATAAAAAATACTCAACATGTTTGCATAAAATATGAAGCTAATCTCAAATTTATTATCATACATGCATTAAAAATTTGCATGTGAATTTCCATCATAAATTTATCAATGAATAGGTGCCTTGCTGTTTACTTCACTACCTTTTTGAATGGATGAAATGTGTGAAAAGCTTTAAACACATACTATTAACACGTAGAGTTATAATTTGGCGATAATCATGGTATCATTTTTATTGAAGTGACCAAGGAAATAAATTAGTACCATTTCCTTTTATATTACTTAATAACCTTCATGTATCCTTGGCGCCTTATTTACAGATGACTCTCACTAATCAATTTCTATAGTAATGTGTTAAAAATAATTACAATCATTCATTTGATATAATTTGATTAAATTACATCGTAGTAACTCTATAATAGAATAAAACATTTATTACTTATTGGTAATTGAGATTAAAAAGCATTTCATTAAACAAAATATAATTTCAATCTAAATAAAACAAAAACTTATCAAGATTATAGTGTCGCTGTGATAAAATGCTTATACAATCTTAGATGTTAATACTAATTTTTCCTCTTATAACATTCTGGAGCAATATAAATACTATAAGTAATTGAACTTAATTACTATTACTCGCAGTGCCGCAGAAAGTATATAATTGTCACTCATTCTGAGAAAAAGGAATATTTAAAATTTTTAAAATAAAATGTTGGCCTGTGAATTGTCCCTCATTACTTTGAAAATGTGCCGACCGATTGGCTGAGTGGGTAGCGTTCCTGACTCCTGATCTGTTGGTCCCGGGTTCGAATCCCGACTCGAGCATGGATGTTTCCTTCTCTGTTCTCTCGGTCCTCACTTCTGTGTTGTCGTATGAATGTGGCCTACCCTATAAACGGGTTTGTGGTGGTATGACGCGGGTAACGGTACTCGCCTCCGTGACTTGGTTCACAGGTGTCCCAGGGTAACGACAAATGAAGTAGCAGTCTCTGGCCTTGTTGTGGCATAAGGTTCAACCCTCTTGTGGGTTTGGGACCATTGGAAAAAAAATTACCATTGGAAAAAATTGGAAAAAAAAACCATTGGAAAAAAAATTATAAAATGTAAATTTTCAAATACAAATATTTATTTCAAAAGTATTATTATTTTGATTACTATAAAGCAAAATTTAATAGGTACATTGTTTCCGAGAATATTATTAGAAAATTTAAAGCAAATAATTTACAAAAACTACAAATCTCATTTTCACTGTAAATTCACTCATCAAAACTGTAAAATTATATATCTACTTCAAAAGAATAATGTTCAGGATAGAACAGTAAATAACTTTATCAACTGAACCACACAGGATAGTTAATTTGCGAAAAGAATTTTCTCATGGTCTCTCCTTTCTGCTGCCATTTCGTTAAGTTATGAAGTCGCTACATTCCCTGCCAAAAGACTCTTCGTTATAGCTAAATCCTTAATGAAACGCAGAGAGCGGGTCTTGTCCCACTAATTAAGGCTACACTAAGTAAATTAGGGCGAGGCACCCGAAACAGTTGGCGAGCAATTCTTTCCAGAGGCATTGTTCTTCCTCGATTTTGTCTACTTTTACATTGTTGCTGCTGTTGAAAAATCCCTTGATTAATTCGGAATGAAATTTTTTGACAGCTTGGACCTTTCTCATGTACCAGTTTCTTTTATCTTTTTTATCTAAACTAAAAAAAAATTCGGAAAGTGATGAAACGTCTTATCAAAGTGATGGAGAGTTGGAGAATCCAGTAAACATGATTTAAAGAATTGGATGCAGAAATCAATAACATAAGGATTCTTAAGCTCGTAGCTATTTGGCATAAGTGCTTAAAATGGAGATGATTATGTACAGAGAAGTGACAAAAGAATCTTCATGTATGTAACAGATATTTTTTCATATGTATAAATTTTTCACTATTTATGGGAAGCTATTATTAATGCCGCCCAACTTGTCTAAAGGTCAGCGTGCCTGACTGCGGATAAGGGGGTCCTGGGTTCGAATACCGGTTCGGGCATGGATGTACTTTCTCTCTCTATCTATCCTGTCTTTGTCCTTTATTTGTATGCGTGACGTGTGAATGGTTGCCTACCCTATAAACGGGTACCTATAGCATGTGTGTAGAGCAAAGTTATATTTTCACCTTCATGGTGCTCTGATTAAAACGAAAGACGCTCCCAATTGACTTAAATTCGCATGGCCAAAAAGGCATAGCGAGCTTGGCTTGTCCAAGTGTCATTAGTAACAACAACAATTATAAACTTTTAGATAATATGATCCGGGACTATCTCTTTCAAAAAATACGCTTTTATAAACTATAGGAATCACTCAGTTTGTCAAAGATTCAATCTATTAAATTTGTTAAAAAAAATTATGAAATTAAAGAAAACCATTACTATACAAACTAAAAGAAAATATTATGTATAAAAATTAGAAAAATATTTTTTTCGTAACGATATAAAGGATAATTTGGAAGTAAGATATTTAAAATTTTAGCTCTTCTCATGAAAATGAAAACTTAAAAGTTAATACGATATTCTCACACATTTAATTACAAATAAGCATTTGCACATGCTTTTCCGACGATCAGTAATGGTAAATGATAGATTTAATGTGTACCAGCGGCATTTAACCTCAGTTTTGTCAGTTTGCCTCATGACCACATTTTGCGAACGAAGGTTGATAAATCTGGGACATTCAGCTTAATGTGAGTCCTAAACGACAACATATATTGTGTCGTACCATCCATCAACTAACAGCTCGGCAGAAAGTAATATAAACAGTTTTTTTAAAATTTAGTTGTATATTTTATGTTAGTTTGAGTCTTTATATTGCATTTTTCTTTCGCCTCAATTTAACAAAGATCAAAAGAAAGTTTATCCCACTGAATTGAGAGTTGAAAGCTTCGCGTTAGAGAATTCCGTTTTACAACTCACAAAAATTTAATTCCCAATTTCAGCGTGAGAGATGGTCTCCTTCAAAGTACTCACCCTGAGACTAGATACACTATTGCCAACGCCGTTTCCACTGTTGATAACATTGCTGAAAGTCTTCAGTAATGGTGTTGTTCGGTTGCCATGTCATTTCTGCCTTGATGCCTTCCACATCTCCCAAGTGCCGCCCCCGAAGCACCATTTTGCATTTAAGGAACAAGAAGAAGTCACAAGGGGCTAAATCGGGTGAATAAGGCAGGTGGTCTGTAACGGTGATTGAGCTTCGGACCAAAACGTCACGCACAACGAGTGACGTGTGAGCGGGCACATCGTCGTTATGAAGCATCCACCTGCCCCCTTTTGCCAAATCCGGTCGAACTTGGGTCACACGAGCTCTGAAACGTGTCAAAACTTCAACGTAAAAATTTCCATTCACTCCCTGGCTCTGTTCCTCAATCAGAGAGAGCTCCATGCCGACAGCAGGTGAAAAAGAGTAACTTTCAACACGCAGCCGCACACTCCTACTTACACACAGAGTGGTCTGACTCGAACTGAGCGTTGATGGGTTTGGTTACAGCAGTAGTGCCACCTGGCGGTGACTGCAAACAGTAAAATAAAGTTGAATAATAACTTTTATACGTATTTTCAGGACAAACCTCGTATATATATTCAGCTACATATATATCTCTCGCCAAGTTCTCAGCTGAATCGTTAGTAATCAAACCTTTTGCCCTACAGTTCGTAAGTTCGATTTCCACTTTAGGCTTGGATGTTTGTAGTTACTCGAATTTTTATTGAAACTATTGATTGAGATAGAATTATCTCTGTTGTGTGTTAAAAAAATGACAGCTGAGATCGCTGAAAACAATCGACCAACTAATGGTCATTGTCACTCTTTTTTTTTTGCATAATAGATGACTGATTTTCATACGGAAAATTCATTTCATACTTTTAAATGCAATGTATAATTCTCACAAAAATCATTCATATTTTTTGTTACTTTTTATATAGATGCTATTTTTACATTCGAATAGAAAGATTTTTCTTTGTCATGTGAAAACAATTCATTATATCAGTGCGTCATAACTATATCAGAATAAAAAATAATATAAAACAAAAATAATGTGAACATTCTTTACTTTGTATACCAGTTATATGCATCTTGTTTATATCCATCTTATATGAAAAAAAGATATCTGTATCACAATAATTCAAAAAATTTATAAGCGCTCTAGAAAAACTAATTAGTGAGCTATTAAAAAGGTTTTAAAAAAACACTCAAAGACAAAACAGAGGTGGCAAAGTGCTTTCCAAGTGCATAAGTGTAGGATAATGACGGGATTTTTTTTTCCTGGCTTCGTTCACTGGATGGCTTATGAAAACAGATCTTGTCCTTACCGGCCCCACAAATAGCTTCGACAGAGAAAAAATAGGTCCAGCAATTTCACAACAGAGGGGGAAATACATCTCAATTTTTCCCTTTTTCTTCCCTACCTCAATAAGCGAAACTTTCAAAAATGACGCAGACAATGTTGTGAAAATTATTGGCGCTCTTTATGTACATATTTTATTTTGTCTTTAATTATTTACCATTGGGATAAAGTGGAAGACAATCGAGTGAGTATATAAATTCAAAGAATATTTTAAAATACTTCCTTTGTGATATTTAAGTGCTCATTTTAACCCTAATTATTTTTTACGTAACATTCCTTTCGCTGCATTCTATTCTTTTCACTGCATATATATATATATATATATATATATATATATATATATATATATATATATATATATATATATATTAGTTTCAATAAACGGCATTTCTTTCAATATATTTTTATTGATCCACTTGATGAAAATTACAAATAGAACTAGTAAAAATATAATTATTTTGACAAAGTCAAAATGGAAAAGCTCATTCATTTAAGATTTACATATCTTAATCTGATATTTTTTATTCAAACAGATTAAGTGTTTTTAACTATGGTTTTTAAATTCATAAAAAATAGTCGAAATTAAAATTTATAAAACAAATTGTGATTAAAATAAACTAAACATGAATATTAAAAAAAATTGTTGAAAAATTTTTGTTCTAAGATTAAATTTTTTGACACAGGATTTAATATATTCCTCGATAAAATGATTTTCTAAAATAAAATCCTTTGTTGATGTGCCAAAAATTTTTTGTACAATATTCTAGTAAATAAACTATTGAAATTGGGACAAAATTGTTTTTTTAAATATTATTTGGTATGTTGAACACCATTTTCATTTATTTACTTAAATGTTAATCTATTCTCATTAGCATACATTTTTTTTAAATACGTTGATATATTTTTGTTTGGTCTTACGTATTATAAATGCGGAATGTATCATGGTATTATTTCCTCAAAAAGAAAAATTTAGTATTCTGTCATCATGCAATTACATGTATTTTTAAAGTCTCTTATATTATACAGATAATTAGGATTTCATTATCCATATAACTATTTCCATGCGACACAAATAACTATTCTTCTGCATTCATAATACTTAAAAACAAACTATATTTTTGTTTTGTGGTTATTAATGTTTTCCATTCAATCGATTGCCCAAACTTAATTTGCTTAGTAATAATTATATAGCTTAATAAATGAACTCTTTATTCGATATATACGGTAATATATAACATGTATCCTCCATGTATAAAGCTTAACTGCATAGTATAAGTGCGAATACAGAATAGTGATAAGCGCGTATTTGGAAAAGATTTTCATTTGAGTGAAATATACACAGAACAGTAAATCCGACATATATCTCTATACAGAACAATATATCTGAATTCTACTATATAATGCATTTTGTTTTGAACCAAATTTTAAGTTATTAAAATAGCCCTGTAGTTTAGTATTGAGAGGGTAAATAAAAGTAATTTCTATGGTAAAATATATATATATATATATATATATATATATATATATATATATATATATATATATATAGAGAGAGAGAGAGAGAGAGAGGGAGAGAGAGAGATTTTAATCTCATTTCTTTTAATATTTGAAAGTTAATAACTCTTTCTAGTTTAATATAAATTTTTGGTAATCTGAATGAGATTCAGTCAGATCAAGTTGGAATTAGATAAATATTATTGAATATGAAATTGCATACTATGTTATATGATGGTGATAATAAAAGCACAATATTGTGTGAGTATCGTAATAATACATTTTGTGTGTTAAAAATAACTTAATACAATAATAATTTAATACAGAAATAGTGAGAGACATAAATAAATTTTATGTCAAATATGCATATAATTACTATGCACATAGAAAGTAAAATAAAGGGGATATTCTATGGATACTCTAAAGCTAATTTATTTGAAAATAGATATTTGTCAGTAAGAATCGGGATAAGTACATTCAATTCGGATAAGCAAATTAATTTATTTAAAGTGAAATGGCTTAGCTTATTTCAATGCACGACCAAATATTTTTCTGACAACCGAAATGGCTAAAGACAGACTGCCTTATAGGTTTGAACTACAGTCAAATATGGTGTAGTGTGGAGATCGACACCACCATCTACATCGGCCAGGTACTGTAACCACACCAACTAAAGGACGCCTTATCCTAATTGAATTGTCATTAGTACACTCACTTCCAAAAGTTAAGCACGAAGATGTAAAATGTGCCAACAAATCAACAAATACTGCTTTAATTGACACGAAATTCGGCAGGAAAGTAGCATATATATTTATGCATAAAATAAAATCAATAATTACATACAGAAATGAAAACATTATTAAATTTTTGTAAGTTATCAGATACTGACAAACTGGAGATTTAAACAGAATTATGCATAAAGTGAAAATAAAAAAGTCTAAAATGAAAAAAGGACATTAATAGGGTATGTGAGCCCCCTCATTTGTATACAATGTTTACACCTTGTGACCATGCTTTCAATTAGGTGGTCAACCACCGCTCAGAATTAAATAATGGCCATTCTTCTTGTAGAGCAGTTTCCAGCTCAAGAGTGGCTGGAGGTGGGAAACGTGAAGATACAGCACGACCGAGAGCATCCCAAAGATTTTCAATGGGATTAAGGTCGGGGGAATATGTTGGCCACGCCATACGCGCAGGTAGTCATCGACGATGTCAGCTCTATGAGGACGTGCGTAATCGTCCATAAAAACAAAAGTATGGCCAACTGCTGCAGCGTATAATCTCACAATGGGTTCTAGGACTTCATCTCGATACCGGACAGCCGTCAAAAGAAACCCTGTTTAAAGATGTGCAGGTTGGTGCGGTATCCACAATTTTGAACTCCATATTATTCTATACTTTTTAAATCAATTACCGACAAAAAGCTAGTTTGAAAAGATTGATGGAGAAAGAATGTCACCGTCAAAATCATCGAACTTTTTAAAGGAATGATTTTGATAAGTTTTTCCACCTTTTGTCTAGACTCTAGAATCTATGCTAATTTTCTTCTTCTTCATTGGCCTGATAGCCCAAGGTGGGCCTTTGACTTCCTCAGAAGTGCATACCAGGACCCCCTATTTTTGGATAAGGTCATCCAGTTTGTCACTTTCATTGTTTTTAGGTCGTTTTCAAGGCAGTCACACCATCGGAGTTTCGGTCGTCCTCTTCTTCTGGTGCCAATGGGACGAGACAAGAAAATTCTTTTCGTCACCCGATTGTCGTTCATCCGGCTCAAATGTGTCCTGCCCATTTTAATCTCTGTATTGAGATAAATTTAACAATATCTGGTACTTTATATAGTTTATAGAGCTCAGAATTAGTTCTTCGGCATGTATTCTCACATTTTATTCCACCAAAGATGCTCATTAAAGTTTTTCTTTCGAAAATGGAGATGGTGTCTTTGTCCTTCTCAGTCAATGTCCACATTTCAGATGAGTATGTGAGAATAGATGCTAATTTTGCTTTCTATAAATGTGCACTTTCTTTATAACCTTGCGTTTTGAAAATATTTACTCTTCTCGGTACAGATGTCGCATAATCCATGATGCCAAATTTTCAGTTTGATGATTTTTTAGCGGATTTTACCTTATAACCTGGTTTTTATTACATATGGAGTCTGATAAGAATTATGCAGAAAATTCTGTTTTGGCAATCCTTGTATTTACATCATCGCGCACGTGACAATTCGTCATATTGGCAACATTTCTTTATCGCCAAAAAAATTCAGAATATGGTAACCTGGATTATGACCTCGTTTCTTACAAGGCAAGATAAAAAGTAATATTCCGTGCCTGGACTAAATATTTTGGAAAACAGCCATAGCCGAGGAGCAAAGAGCTGCATGAGGCTCGCCAGCCGCGTGTTGGCGACCAAGATCTTAAGGTGTTTCGCCGATTTTGAACCGTTACTCGAAATGCATCAGGTGGAGGTAGGTCTGTGCTTCCTGACATAATGTGACATCTTTCTTAACTAGGTCTATCGATTGGTCTACAATGAAATCGTAATTAGGCATAATGGAATTACGATAATCACAATTATAAGCAATGGTATTCTATGCTTATAATTGTGATTATCGTAATTCTATTTAGTATGTGGTCCTAAGCGAACACTTAAAACATTGGTAATTTCACTGAATGGAAAAGTTTCTTTAATTGGCCTCATTATTTTCACGAATATCTGCATATCTCTTAACCCTTTGAATGCATTCGACGTATCAAAACGGCATGCATTAATTTGACCAAAGTCGCACATGACGTTCTGATACGTCGTTGAAAATGAGACGATATTTAACATGTTCTTTCTTGTTTATTTCAAAGTAACAATGATAGTGGTGATGATAGTGAGATAAAACCAAGATGCAAAAGACGTACTGAATACTTATCAAGCAGTGATAGTGAATCTTCTCCTGAGAAATTAGATCAATGGATTTGGGAAGAAAAAGACAATGTACCTAATGTAAAACGGTTTCGTGAAGTGCCTGGAATAAATCCTTTGTGTCTGCGAAGGCTAGGTACTAATCCTAAACCTTTGGATGTTTTGAATGAAGTCCTAAATGAAGATTTTTGGAATAGCATAGTGGAAGAGACAAATAGATATGCCAGACAAGTGATAGAAAAAGGTTTTGGAAAAAAAAGAAACAAAAGGTGGGAGCCAATAAATTCTAATAATTGCATAAAATATGCTGTTCTTACAAATTACTCTACCCCAAAAATTAAATGTGCTCCAAATGCAAAAAATTATTCGAATAAATATGCATCCAAAGGGTTAAACATTATCAGTCCTGGTAGACAGACGATAAAAGGCTCTCATAAAAGAGGCTTGAATACTTGATGCATCCGGAGATAGTCGAAAAGGCACGTGCATGTTTAAGTCCAATAATTTTTAGTATTGTTATTCATGACACTTGGACTAGCCAAGCTCCTCTGCCAACAGCTATGCGAATTTAGGTCAGTAGAGTGCGTTTTTCGTTTTAACCCGAGACCGTGGAGGTGAAGTACGACTTTGCTTTAACACTCCTCCGATAGATGGCACCACCTCAATTTTGACATTGATCTGAAGGTGGAGGAAATTTTCTCCCCACCATTACACGCACATGGTAACTGCTCAACGATCGAAACAGGACTTTCAATTTCACAGATTTAACGAGCACATATATCGCACCAATAAGTTGTAATGCCCTATTAATGATGTATTTTGGTAATTTGAAAAGAATAATACCAGCTGAGATTTATTGATTTTATCTATTGATCATAGAAGAAAATTTCGTGAAAATTTTTGTTAGTTTAAATATTGCAGAATATAGACATAAAAATAGGCAACCAGAAGCGAATCACAATAATCTATGCTTTACCTATAACAATCTGCTAATTTTAATTTTGAGGGTCATATAAACCTCATTCATCTCAAGGTAATTCATTTTGGTAATGGCAGTGTTACTTTTTTCTAAAAAGACATGAATGCTTTCGTTGGTGAAGATTTAAAAGCGACTGAAAAGAAAATATTTTCCTTCTATTCATTTTTTTAAAGAAAAGCATTCTATTTTTATTAGAATATAATTAGGTTCTCACATTATTTGATTTCGGTTATATAAAAAAGCTTTAAAAAATTCGTTTCCGTATGCTTATGATTTTAAAAAAATAACTCAAAACGAAATTTATAAAATCTATTTCCTGGTGCTTACATAAACATTTAATACAAATTCGTAAATTACATGCAATGAACAAATAAGCTAATGGAATAGATTGAAAACTTTTTTAGGGTAATCTGTCTGATTTTTAAAAATTCAAATCTTAAAATTAAAAAAAAATTAATATAATTTCTGATTGCACCGAATCAGAAATAAGTACCCATAAAATTATTTTTATAAACAGCTCATTATATAAATAACAAAATTAAGTTAGATCATTGCGGATGATTGTTTCGGCTGACAGCCATCTTTAAGTATTGTCAACCACCTTATAATTTTTTGTGTTAGACATCTGAAGTGGTACCGTTCTATCTCTATGAAGGTAGATATTTGATTCGTACCATTCTATTCGTTTCATTCTAGTTCAGGAACGCAACCCGATGGAAGGATAATTTGCATAGAACGCCTTTGGTTAAGTCAGGTATCCAACCCATTACCTTTTGGACTCAAAAACGACTATTTTTAACTTCAGCCGTCGTGAGGAAAACTTTCTCTTAAAAGCCCTCCCTTCTACAACAGCATAAACGCAGTTCAGGAACGCAACCTGATGGAAGGATAATTTGCATAGAACGCCTTTGGTTAAGTCAGGTATCCAACCCATTACCTTTTGGACTCAAAAACGACTATTTTTAACTTCAGCCGTCGTGAGGAAAACTTTCTCTTAAAAGCCCTCCCTCCTACAACAGCATAAAAATCATCTCTATAACAGAATGAAAATAAAAGAACTAATTTACAAAACTGAAAGAGAGAAAATTCTTCTCCGTTTTAAATTATATTGCTTGATAAATATTTTAAATATTTCCGCGGAAATCATTTATAATACTCGCATTAACTGAGGCTCGGTTATTTATTTCCAAGCTTAGAATAAAAAGAAATAATGTCATTCTGAGCAATAAGTAATGGAGGACGATAACAGAATTATCGCTTATCATTTTTCTCTTTTTTATTATGTCCATTTATGTGAATTAATGTTTTATTAATGCGCATAGTATGTATAATAACTTTATTAAAAAGTGAATTATTCAGTGATTAGAAAGAATAAACAAGCAAAATTATGTTTTTCATTCTTTGCATTGTTGGGAGTAAAATTTTCTCCTTTCCGCTGGAGGAAGCAGACAAGACAAGAGCTTTTCTGTTAATTTCCGGTCACTCCTTTTAACGTTGTTATCTGTTGTAGATATTCAGAACACTTATTTCATTAACAGGTGTTAAAATGTATATTTTTTTATAAATAATTAATAGAAAACACGTGATTAGAAAAGTACATAAAATGTTATGTACACTCAAATGCTGTAATATTCTCCAGAAAATAAGGTTTAATAATTAATTTTCAGGTAAGTGTTTTTATTTCATTAAAATATTGAATATATATAGCACATATATTTATCAATTATTGCTGCTTTTCTCAGAAAAATTTCTATAGTAACATCTATTTTATACTTTATTAAGAAAATATATTAAAAATTAAACAAGATAATGTTATAAATAAACTGCAAAAGCACAAAACTTCTGCTTTGGAGATGCAAAACCTGTATAAAATTGCATTTATATATATTCCCTAATTTTTTTAATTGTCTGCATTAAATAAGTCAATTTTGTTTATAGAAAATGGGATAATTCGAAAATAGAATCAATTAAAACTGTATTATGACTGTAATGACCAATAAAAAAATTTTTACTGAGGAAATGGTAAAACTAAGTTTCATTGAAATAGTAAATAAAAATTTAAGCATTGCATTATATATATAAAATTATATTTTTATTTAAATCTTTTATTGTTTGCATATCATAGAATGTTTGGAATAATATATTTAAGAAAAAATTTAGTGCTTTTGTTATTCGCTAATTAATCTTGACCTAATTATTTCCGAAGCAGTGTGAATATTTAACCTCGAGATAGGTAATGAACCGATAAATTATTGAACTGTAGACCTAAGCCTTAACCATCTATTAAAAGTTTAGTTAGTGAATAGCTAATCCCCTAACGGATGATTGAAATCTCAATGTAATATTAATAAAGCATTTTTGATAAAAAATTAATTTGTATATAGTTACTTAAAACAATGAAATAATCTTTATTATTATATTAATTTTAAAATGAATAATATCTGTTATGTTACATTTTGGAATTAATCTAATAGTGTATGAGTTATTTCTTTGTTTACGTTGAGGAAAACACTTGGTATATTACTTACAAAGTATTTAATTATGCCGACCGATGACGGAGAGGTAAACGTCCCTAAGCAGTAAGTCCCTGGTTCGAATCCTGGTTTCGGGGATGGATGTTTCTGTTTTTGTGTTTATCTTTCTTTATCCCTTCACTTTCGGGGCGAAGATGGCACACCCACTTGGGTTCCACTATATGAGATGCTTCCTTTTTTACTGAGCTGAAAAGGGCAAAGGCCTAAGGGCAGCCGGGTATTAGAAAAAATGATATTGAATTATTGGTGAGAAAACTCAGGTATTTTATAATTCCTCTTTTTTTGTGTGTGTTTTGTTGCCACAAAATAAATTATTAACAATTTAATAATTTAATTTATTAAATAGATCATTTAATAATTTTCTGAATTCGGTATGCGAAAACTGTATAATATAGCTAAAATATTTTGGATTACATTGTAACCAGAATTGCTTGAGTGAATTTAATTTTTAATTAATAGGATTTCAAAATTAGTTTTGGAAGTTTAAACTGAAATATTTGATAAATTGGACATAGAAAGATTGTTCTTTGAAACTCACAATTTTTTTATTTTATTATATAATTTTCCTTCTTTATAATAAATTATCATTTATTAAAATTAGACTTTAATAGTTATGCCATTTTATGTAATTGAGATCTAAATTCTATTAGATTGATTTGTGTACAATATTGCTTAAACATTAAAGGAATATTAATTACCGATTAAAATTAAAATATTCAGCAATTTAACTATTATTTTATACACTAATAATTGATATATATTATTTTTATTGTACTTTTTGTTTACGTATATCTCTAAAAAATTAAAAAATATATGTAAATATATATTCTAAGAGCTTTAACTATTCAGTATGATTAAAGGCAATCAATAAACAAAAAGTCATCTAAAATATTTCACAAGCATGTTTTTGTCTTCTGTTTTACTCTTCGTCTATCAGATGCTTATAAAAAACTTGCTCAAAAAGGCATTCATAAGTCAGCAGTATCTTTTGGATTCTTCCCGCTTACTTGAAAATTTTATCATCTCTTCCTCTCTCTCATACTTTCTACTCAGCAACCTATACATATTCTACAACAACATACAACATCTTCTACTAAACAACAGCATACAACATCTTCTACTATATAACAACATCAACCTATATATCTTCTACTCGGCAACCTATACATACTCTACTACTTATACATCTTATATCTTATAAGTATCATCGCATGATAGTTGAATTAAATTTGATAATCTAAGCAAATCAATGCAAAAATTAAATTATAAATTTTATCCAAGTCCATTCTTGAATTTAAAGTCATCATTTCATTGGCGAGCATGCATTGTTTTAGATCTAACTGAGGTATGGGAAAGAAAATATTAGAAGTCCTCAAGTCATGTGACTCCACCAAGGCGAGCTTGGCTTTCAAGGTCATCACCATTATATTGTGCTCCATTGGTTTCGCTTACCAAATAAAAGACTTCATCATTCAGTTCTACTCGTACCCTACTGTTCTGAACATTGATGTCCAAAGGCCAGCTGTTTTCTTGAAGCCCGCAGTCACTGTTTGCAGCAATAATCCGTAAGTATGCTTTGATTTCTCAAATTTTACTCTGAACATATATTGCTTTATAAAATATGAATATCATTCCATTTTTACTGGATTATTTCATTCCGGCTTAGTGCATTGATGGGAATATTCTTATATCGAGATCTGTCGCCAAAGTTTCGCCAAGCTTGATTGCCAAGCAGCGATAATGATTCAAATATGGTCACTAGTGACGTCACTGGTGAAATGCGATTTTATGACGTCACTGCTCAGTTTAACCTTCATTTTGTGTTTTGCTGTGGATATAGCGCCGGAATTTAGGTACTGTTTTTTCTATTCGTTTTGTATTTCGCTGTAAATATAGTCCCGGAATTTCAATCCTGTCTTTTACGTTCGTTTTGTATTTCGCTGTAGATATAGCGCCGGAATTTCAATCCTGTCTTTTGTATTCAATTTCACAGGGTTGCAACATCCTCCTCCCCCTCTGCAACAAAACCGAGCTCTCAGGAGCCGGTATTGTCGCCAAAAAAAATGGCGGAAAACAGGCCCAGATCTCGTAACAAGGAACTTCCCGCATTGATGATTAAGTACATATTTATTTTATATTCATTTGAAAAAATAATAAGAAAACATGTTTGAAAATGTATATTATTGAAATGCTAAGCAATCGGACACTATTTGATTGGTTCTTTTTCAGTAAGAAATTTTTGCAATACATTTGTCATAATCTCAAGGGGTATATGATGCATTTTTTGTTATATTTATCAAGCGTTTTATAAAAATATGCAATGAACGATAAGTAAGGCAACTAAATGTAATCTAAAGTTGCGATTGATTATCATAATGCATTTTATTATTTCTTGATACTTAGATATGCTGTCCACTTACTTCTTACACCAGTTTTGATAGTTTTCCACTGTTGGCAATTGGGGAACAATATTCTGGCTGTATAGGCAAAATAATTTTCAACCTAATATGTACACCAAAGAAAACATATATGTGTGTGTATTATTTGTTATTTTAATAACTTATAAAATGGCTGGCTGCTTCTGAAATGTTTCTAAATTTTTCTATAAGTCATCTTATCATAAACAGTTTTAATAAATGTGGATTAGTTTAATACACTAATAATACAACGAATTTGCATTTAAGTATAGTATATTAAACGTTATTTACAGTTATTTACAATTATAATTACAAAAAAAGGATTATGAATACAACATTTTATATTTCGGAACCGTTAAGGTTCAAAACACGTCTTAGTTGGACCGTCTTCTGTTATCAACTATCGTTCCTTTTCTAACCATTGACACCAGGATCGCTGTTGAAGCATCAAGCACTTGATGATGTCATGATGTTGAAGTGCGTCATCAGGTACTCCATATCTCACATAAATAAGCTAGTAAAAAACTGTTAATTTGGAGAAAATAAATACCACCTCATCTCTTTTTGACAATAAATAGATACGAGGCTACCATAACATAGAGTGGTAGGACAGTGTTCTTCACATCGAAATGGACTGTGCTCGATACCAGCTATTGTTGAACAGAGGAAGATGGATATTGCGATTTGCCTTCTGTATGCACTTATATCAGGGTGAGTGCTTGAAAGTTTGCAAGCTTCCACCCTAGCAATATCTGTATGTGAACCACTATCTATAAAAAATCTCCCAGAAAGTAACTCGTGGAGGGTGATAAAATGTTTTATAACAGCTTTAGAGAGAGGCGCAGTCTATCACCTGGTATCATAGTAACTAGATATGTGGTCTCTGTAAACTAGGACACCACTCTTTTGAGAGCGGAAGGCCTCACTTCAATTCCAGCTATTGTTTAACAATGTAAGATAGGTGTTGCATTTTTGTTTCTGCATGCACATCTGTCTGTTTTCTTCGGAGTTTTCAGGATTTCATCTATTGTGATGCATGGATATGGCCTACTATTTATCCGCTCGAAATACATTTTACTAGATGGACATTGAAATGCTTTATAATAGTCTTCTGCTGTTATGCATTGCCAAGTTTAACTAGATATATACAGCTAAATAGGTAACTAAGTACATTTCATTCCATCTAAGGTACGTACGATGCATTAAAGAAACAATTTCATAATTTTAAAGCCGATAATTTGCTTCTTTGGAACTTGTAAATGGCAGATTAGTCTACCTTGGATTGATTTATGAAAAATCAAAAATAAATAAATAAATAATCAATTAATTTTGAAGTTTTACTTTAAATAAATTTAACGCTGATTAACAGAATTGCAATTAAACTTGAAATTTTGCTTCTTTTGAAATTTATAAATGACAAATTAGTCTATCTTGGATTAACTTGATTTAAAATTGATTTTTCATAAAAAAAGCAATTAAAAAATTTAATTTTAGAGTTTCTTTTTAAATAAATTTATCGCTGATTAACAGAATTTTAATTAAAGTCGTTAGTTTCTTCTTTTGAATTTGTAAAAGGCGGATTAATCTACCTAATATTAATTTGATCTAAGAACCAAATTTTTGCTAAAAGATAGTAATAGAAAAATTTATTTGGAAGTTTCTTTTTAAGTAGATTTATTGCTGACTAACAAAATTTTAATTTGAAGTCGATAATTTGCTTCTTTTGAATTTGTAAATGCAGATTAGCCTATCTTGGATTGCTTTGGTCTAAAAATCAATGTTTCGTTAAAAAAAATAATTATTAAAAAAATTTTATTTTGAAGCTTTTTTAAATAAATTTATCGCTAACTAAAAGAATTTTAATTAAAGTCCATAATTTACCTCTTTTGAGGTTGTAAATGACAAAGTAATTTATCTAGGATTAATTTGATCTAAAAATCTATTTTTCATTAAAAAAATAATTTAAAAAAATTATTTTTAGGTTTTTTCTTTAATAAACGTATAGTTATGTATAATTATCAAAATTAATTATATTTTGAACGCACGAAAAAAAGCTTCATTTTGTAAAACTAGAAATTTTTTTATTATTTATACAATTCATTCTTCGATTGTCATTGATTTAAAGTTCAAATAAACCTTTCACTTCAATAATTTTTTATTTTTTAATTTAATTCATTTAAACCTATCCTTTTTTAATATAATTTTTTTCTATAAATATTTTAATCTCATAATGCTGTTAATTCTAAGTTTATTTAATGCGAATTTTTAGAAACCTCTTTCGAAGTGAAATATAATCTTTAAAAAATACTATTTGTAGAGATAGGGAAAAATTTGTATTTAATTTAAAGGATTTTCGGCTCATTTAAATTGACATAAATTATATTGCAAATTATTTAATATTAATTTATATAAATGATTAAAAATATAATAAATTCATCATTCAAACTAGAAAAGATAATAAAAAAATTGCAGTTCCTTCATTTATTTTATATAAAGTTTTGTGTAAATAAATATTTAGATATATTTATCTGCTACTGTGTAAAAATGAATATGAATTAATTGTACCTATTTTAAATGACAAAAAGGGTTTGTAATAATTATAGCTATTTATAAATAGTTAAGGGAGAAGTTTTGTGTGAAATATTTCTTTTACTATTATAGCAAAATCATTGATAACATTATTAATTTATTGTGTCGTAATATAATTTAAATAATTATTATGTTCATTTCAATTGTAGCGCTATTAGAACCCTATTTTGTTCGAAATACCCTCACAAATGTGAAAAAGTTACAGATTTTACAGCTCTTTGCAAAGAAAGACCATATTTTTGTAATAAGAGAAATATGTCCAACTTTATGGTAAGTAAAATGTTTATTAAATATTCTTTTAATTTGAATCTAAGTTTGAAATGTCGTGTAAAATGATGTTTAAAATAAAAAACAATTTTCAATAAACATTTTTCTGAGCAATGAGATATTTGCAATTTTTACTCATAAATATTTTTTAAACTGAAATCACGTTACAAGCTAGAAATTTTACACACCTGTAAATAATTTAATTTAAAAGTGTGAGCATATCAGAAAAGCATATCAGTGTAATACTGATTAAAATCATAATTATTCCGTAAGTATTCTTATTTTGGTAGAAATGACGTAAGCAGTATTCATAGGTAAAATCCTAGAAGAACCCACCCTGTTGGCAACAAACTGAAAAAATGCGCCAAGCCTGAATGAAATTCCAGAGATGGTTTTGTTTATCATATCTAGCTATCGAAACAAGGTTACCTAGATTGGCGCAAACCACAATTATCGCCAACCAAAATCATTTGCTCCAAGGGTATGTGCTCTGATTGGATCCAACCATATTTATGCTACAAGAAGCTTGAACAGAATATGTTGGCTTCTATACTGCCTAGTGGACAGCCAATAGGTCGCATGCCGCGAGGGAGGTAACCGGAAAACTCGCAAGCACCCACCTCGATAAACTTGTATGTAGTATGAAGCAGTGCAACATCTATCAGCAGTAGCTCGAATCGAACCCGAAGTTTTATACTCCGAATAGCAATTTCCTATCACTAGACTATGGTGAGCCCATTCTCTCGAATATATTGACTATCGAGGCTATATTTGTGGGCATCGGTATAGTTTAAAAGAAATATTGCATCGCTCTCCTCTACAAAGATTGCAGAGCTATAGTGGCTCAGTAGCTTCACGCCGCTTCCCGTTAAGATAGGTGAAGTGAGACATCATTTGCCGAGTACAGTGGTTGGGAGGGTGACCACTTTTTCACCCTCACTGGGATGCTGGAGCTCAGTGGGTTGGGAACATGTCCACTTTAATATGTGACGTCAAAAGTCCTTCCGCTGATGTGGAGATGAGAGTGCCAGCTCAAGTGTGACCTTGTCACCTGACCGTGGTTAAAAATGATGAGGCACTTGTTGATGGGAAAGTATTCCAAACCCGTTAACCTAAAATTACAGTTTGGTACTCGCCTGCACCGCTATGTATGTATGTGCAAAGATTACAGATTCGATATTGACCCAGATAAAAATCATTGTGAAAAGGCTTATGTTATTTAAAAGAGAGAATCCGGTGTTCTTTCATTGAGACGCTGTGGAATAGTTAAAGGGTATCAAACTTAATGATGCTACAGTTCAAAATTAGTTAGCAGTTTTCTGTTTCTGTGGTCTGATATTGCTTGTGGGATATGCTGTACAGTAATCTAACTCTGCGGTTTTGGAAAGCATAAGCAATGTCAGCCCGTGCTTTCCCAGTCATTAGATATTTTAATTATAATGTAAAATAAGTGAGAATTTATATGATATTGAAATAATATATTACTTCGTTTCGTGATCGTGAGTTCGAGTCTAATATCAAGTCCAATCATTCGAGGACATAGCTTGGCCTAATAGCAAATTCACGTTCTTTGGAATGATTGTTCTCGATCCCTCTCTATCTGTTGTCGAACAGTAGAGATGGAGGATGCGTTTCAGCTTTCAGTAAGCAGATCTGTGGGGGTGAGTGCTTGGGAGTTTTACTAGATTACTCCTGAGTGACGAGTGGATATGGTCCACTACTCATGAAAGTCCTCTCATAAGGTAACACGCACCGGTTGTAAAAATAAAATGCTTTTTTTATATTTTTTTAGTTATTCAGTTATTTAAAGCTGATATCTTGATATAGCGTCTACACCAATGGGTGGTGCGGAAATTATGTGATGCGTTCATTAAAAAATAAAACGAAGGTATGAAATCCTTCGTTTTATTTTTTAAAAATGGTGGAAATGAGATGTGATGCGTTATTTAAAAAATAAAACGAAGGTATGAAATCCTTCATTTTATTTTTTAAAAATGGTGGAAATGATGTGATGCGTTATTTAAAAATAAAACGAAGGTATGAAATCCTTCGTTTTATTTTTTAAAAATGGTGGAAATAATGTGATGCGTTATTTAAAAATAAAACGGAAGTATGAAATCTTTCGTTTTATTTTTTAAAAATGGTGGAAATGATGTGATGCGTTATTTAAAAATAAAACGAAGGTATGAAATCCTTCGTTTTATTTTTTAAAAATGGTGGAAATGATGTGATGCGTTATTTGAAAATAAAACGAAAGATGAAATCCTTCATTTTATTTTTTAAAAATGGTGGAAATGATGTGATGCGTTATTTAAAAATAAAACGAAGGTATGAAATCCTTCGTTTTATTTTTTAAAAATGGTGGAAATGATGTGATGCGTTATTTAAAAATAAAACGAAAGTATGAAATCCTTCATTTTATTTTTTAAAAATGGTGGAAATAATGTGATGCGTTATTTAAAAATAAAACGAAAGTAAGAAATCCTTCGTTTTATTTTTAAAAATGGTGGAAATGATGTGATGCGTTATTTAAAAATAAAACGAAGGTATGAAATCCTTCGTTTTATTTTTTAAAAATGGTGGAAATGATGTGATGCGTTATTTAAAAAAAAAAACGAAAGTATGAAATCCTTCATTTTATTTTTTAAAAATGGTGGAAATGATGTGATGCGTTATTTAAAAATAAAACGAAAGTATGAAATCCTTCGTTTTATTTTTTAAAAATGGGGGAAATGATGTGATGCGTTATTTAAAAATAAAACGAAGGTATGAAATCCTTCGTTTTATTTTTTAAAAATGGTGGAAATGATGTGATGCGTTATTTAAAAAAAAAACGAAAGTATGAAATCCTTCATTTTATTTTTTAAAAATGGTGGAAATGATGTGATGCGTTATTTAAAAATAAAACGAAGGTATGAAATCCGATTCATTCTAAATTTGGAGGGTTATTTTGATCAGGTGAATCACCGAAAATAACGTTTGAATTTGATTTATGAGATGCAAAAATTCAATATCATAAATTTTCTTAGTGAGGAAGTATTTTCATCATACATCCTAATGTCTTTTTAATACAATTTGACTTTGTAGAGTATATCTATTGCACCTACATAACCACGCCAAACTGGTTTGTGTTGAACAAGAATGCATGTATCATCCCTATTTGTATAATATGGATTTCTACGCAGCAGGCCGAGAGCCTACCCGCACATCGAATGTAAGGCTATAAATATCCGCTGCGTAAGAGAAACAAATCACAGGGTGATCGCTGCAGCCCCCTCTAGGACCAGGAAAACACAACCGTTCCAGCAGCCACTTTCCTGACCAAACGAGTTATTACACTGCATGGCCAATGGTATAACCAAGTCCGGTGGGTTCGATACCGAAACAGAAATGAACCACTCCACCAACCCAACGTGTATGCCACACTCCCGGAGTCTTCAAGCTGAGCTCTATGCAATACAGCAGGCAACAAAATGGGCAATACAAATTAACCACCCCTGTCACATCTGGTCTGAGCGCCAAATAGGGGTTAAGGCAATAGGTAACCCAACTACCACTAGTCCCCTGGCAAGGAACATCCAAGCTGACCTAAACATAGCCACTTCAATCACCCTAGGCTGGATAAAAGCCCGTGTTGGAATTACAGGGAATGATCTAGCGGACTCCCCCTAGAGGCTACTACATTGAGTGATGAGCAAACTACTGTTCCACCCCTATACTCCTACCTCAAAAGAAGATGAAAGATGAGATTCACCAAGAGTGGCAAACACTATGGGATCAGGCCACAACGGGACGCCTTGTCCATAACATTATACCAAAGGTGAAGCGCTATACTCCTTGTTGACCACGACAAATTACTCTCTTCGTCACTGAACATGGCCTTCCTCACGTATCTGCACCGGATTCGAGCCCTCTCATGTCACAACTGTGCTTGTGGAGACACTGGAAGCCCGTACCACCACCTGCCCACTTACTAGCTCGTGGCACTTTAACAGACCAAGTGAACATCTACGTCTAGAATGAACTCGGAACATCGTTAGCAACCACTGTGCCAGACCAAAGCTAATCGCCCTCATTTCATTCCTTCTTAATCATAGGGACTTAATCATACCAAATGAGAGAGATGATGACGATAGCCAAGAGGACCTGTTTGACTCGGATAAGGAGTACTAAGAGCCACTCTCCCTCGACACCTACCTCTCCAGTGCTCAACCTCATTCGTACTCTTCTCATGACTACTAGGACTGTATCACTTGTACATACACTCATAGCTTTTTTTCCCACTCACAGAACATTTGCCCGCAGTACATCGACTGCTCTTATCTAATCAAGACTTTCACCTGTATTCTCTTCTCCTTGTATATTACTTTTATCCGATTGTATTATGTTTTTATTGTCTTTACTCCGCAATCCTGCTGACCCCTTTTCTACTTGTACTCAATAATCTTGTTTTCTAAATTGCGCAACATACGCAGCTGTCTCCCCCATTCTTCCACCCTGTTCTCCTATTGTTTCTTCCTTCCAGCAACTCCTACCCAAACTGTTAGAACCCTTCTTGGGTTAGGCAGAGGGGACCTTGCTGGTGTAAATGTAAGCACTCCCAG